>JABUQX010023036.1:15000-58750 GCA_015478945.1 Trachelipus rathkii | reverse complement strand
CATTGTACTTCCTTGTTATAATTTGGTGTTTTAACCGTTTTCGCGTTATGTGAAACACTTTCGGGGTTCGTGCGCCTATATATATATATCATCATCATCATCATCATCATCATCATCATCATCATCATCATCCACCTTTTCTCCCCAAGATTGGGGGTATGGTGCGTAGCATGCACTGGAAACAGAAAAGTAGTAGAAGAACATGACGCAAGTCGAATGAAAGTCCAGCGTTACCGCCCCCTATATACCTTTAAGTGAGAACTTGTCAGTCAGAAAATTCATCATTGGGCTTGACGATACTGCGACAAACCTTCTCTGTGGCATCTGGTCAATGTAGGGTTCATCCCTTGGACCAGGTGGTCTCCAACCAAACCCTCTCACAAAACCCCACCATTTACTTTTATTATGCACCTTTCTTCTCGTCTCTGCCAAATTCACATTCCCCTCCTTTACTTTACTGACTTTACTTATTTCTTTACTGACTCGATCTACTTTTCCTTTGGTCTCACAGCCGGTCGATTCCCATCGATGACTGCCCTCAGTCACAACCATAACCTTACTCTTATCTACGTTTACTTTCAAACCCCTCCTTTTACACACCCTGCCAAATTCCAATACCAATCCTCTCAAACCCTTTCAGATTCGCCACACAAAATCCAAATCATCCGCATATAATAGATAGGGCACCCTCCACTCTCTTCCAATCTCTATCATTCCAACAACTACCCCTGCTACCACAACCTCTAATTCTTTCATAACCCCATCCATATACAAATTGAATAACCAAGGAGATATAACAGATCCTGCCTTACTGTAATCAGCTATTAATATTAAACTAATCACTTTCAGCTTCAATTATTCTTATACACACGCTTCATTATCGTCATACATACTTTTGATACTATGCAGAAGCCTACCACCACCATATATCACTAACACTTCACATAGATCCTCCCTATTAATCCTATCATACACCTGATGCAAATCCATAAAGCCTAAATGCAATTTGTTTTTCTTCTCTCTCATTTTCTCAATTATTTGTTTCAATGTAAAGATTTGATTCACACATCCTCTACCACTTCTAAACGCATCTTGTTCTTCACCATTTAATCCCTCAGTTACTCATCACACTCGATCAAAATACCAGCATATATCTTCCCTGCAACACTCAATAAACTAATTCCCCTATAATTCCTACAGTTCCCTTATCACCCTTACCCTTCTATAAGGGTACTATTATTGCTCTGCTCCAATCGCATGTAACTATGCCTTGCATAAACTTTTTGTTATACAGCTTTCAAATCCACTCAGTCCCTTTCTCGCGTCCGTTCTTGATCATTTCACCTGTAATTTCTTCTATATGTGAAGATATCCCATTCTTCAACTTTCTCACTCTACCCATTACCTCATCCTTACCAATGACCTCATCCAAAAAATATCTATTCCTTTTTCACCAGAAAACCCAAACACATTCACTATCACCTCTTCATTACTGCCAATGTTATGCAGATTTTCAAAGTGTTTCCACATTCTCCCCACATCCATTTCATCAGTTACGAAAGCACGATCCCTGTTCATTACAAGCAGATTTCCCTTATTCCCATTCTCAACCTTTCGCACTTTCTAACAGAAGAACTTCCTTTTCCTTTGTTAAATCGCCATTCATCCTCCATCCAAACTATTCATTTACCACTTTTTTCCTTCTACGTATACATCTTTTAGTATTCATTTTTTCCTCCTTATATAATTCCTCCTTATATAATTATATAATCTCATATTGGCTTTTAGTACATTCAACCATGATTCTTTTTTACTTTTAACCGTTTGCATCACATCTTCATTCCACCACTTACTGTTAACATTCTTATTTCATACTTTAGAACATCCACATACTTCTTTTTCACTACTAACAACCACTTCCTTCAGTTGCTCCCAGATTTGTTCAGTTTCAACTTGTTCATATTCAACTGATTTATTTGCAGTCGCTCTTAAATACTTATCCTTATTACCTTGTTTACTTAACTTCTCACTCTTAATTCTACCCACTTCCTTCCTATTACCTTCCTCTCCATCAAGCCCCCACTAACTTAATTTTACATAAAACAACATAATGATCCGATAATACCATTCCTAACCCCTTCTCTGATATATTTATTATAATATTTATATATATATATATATATATATATATATATATATATATATATATATATATAACGGTATATATATATATATATATATATATATATATATATACATCTTCTTATATATATATATATATATATATACAGGGTGTTTCAAGACCTTACCGACAAATTGATAGGGTAGATAGGTTATGTGTAGGTCAAACATTTTCGTTAAATGAACCATCTCACCCGATGCCCCGAGAGGGGTGTATTCGCATCGGACGAGTTGCGCCGAACATGTAGCACATGTAGGTAAAACAACAATGAAACACGTGTACAGGCATACGTATTTATTATTGATGCGGTTACAATGTATGTTCAAAGTGTCGGCCTTCTTCGCGGGCACAGGCCTGATATCGACGTAGCAACGACACAGCAACTCTGTCGAGCACGTGTGGGTCCTGGTTGATGAGGTTGAAGGCGTCCTGTATTCTGTGCAGTAGATCCGCTGTATTGACTACGGGCGTCGCATACACGATACCCTTAACGTGCCCCCATAGGTAGAAGTCAAGGGGCGTCAGATCCGGCGACCGCGGTGGCCAGGCAGCGGGTCTTCCCCGGCCTATCCATTGTTTGCCGAAGTCGACCGTGAGCTGTGCCCGAGCATCGATGCAGAACCAGATATGGGGTCGCACGGCCGGACATAGGACCCCGAGCTGGTCCTGCAACGTCGTCTGCAGGAACTGTAGGTAGACCGCACCTGTTAGCCTTTGCGGGAGAACGACGGGACCTAACAGGTGTTGGCCAACAATACCTGCCCAGATGTTGACGGAGAACCGGTGTTGGTGACAACGTACGGCTATAGCATGCGGGTTCTCGTAGTCCCATACGTGGCTATTCCTGGAGTTGAAATAGCCGTCCCGTGTAAAGATCGCCTCATCTGTGAAGAGGACGTATCGGGGGAAGGCAGCATCCTGTGTAGACTGCCGGAGAAACCACCGTACAAAGTCCAGACGTGGTGCATAGTCGGCAGGCCCCAAGGCTTGTACCCTGCACAGGTGGTACGAATGGAGGTTGTACTCCCGCACGATTCTCCACACTGTGGGGTGGTTTACGTGCATAGCATGCGCCACACTACGCGTGCTGGAGGACCGGTTGTTGATAAACATCTCGACGACGGCATCCTCTACGAGCGGTGTCCGCACAGCACGAATGCCACCACCGACGTTGCCATAACGGAGGGTACCCGTCTCCCGCAGGCATCGTACGACGGACGCAAACGTTGTATGGTGAGGATGTCTTCTGTTGGGGTGCCGTTCCACGTAGATGCGACGGGCCCCATGTCCATTCCCCCTCGCCTCACCATAACACATCACCATGTCTGTGAGTTCAGCGTAGCTGTACCTCATGTTTATAGCAACACGCACTGCACTATAACGTAACAACGGGCACCGTGTAACTGCTACCCACGCTTATAAGACCTCTACACATTACGTACACATGAAGGTCTGCGCACGTCTTCCATGCGAATACACCCCTCTGGGGGCATCGGGTGAGATGGTTCATTTAACGAAAATGTTTGACCTACACATAACCTATCTACCCTATCAATTTGTCGGTAAGGTCTTGAAACACCCTGTATATATATATATATATATATATATATATATATGTAACATATGTATATAAAAAATATATTTATATATATATATATAATATATATCTTTTTCAATATATATATTCAATATTGTAAATATATTTATTATAATATATAAAAAAAAAATACACTCAATATAATATATATATATATATATATATATATATATATATATATATATATATATATATATATATATATATATATATATATATATATATATATATATATATATACAGTGGCGTAATTATGGGGGGGGATAAGAAAAAAATAGTTTCATATATATATATATATATATATATATATATATATATATATATATATATACTAATAATATATATATATATATATATATATATATAATGTATATGTAATAATATATATATATATATATATCTCCATATATATATATATATATATATATATATATATATATATATATATATATATATATACTCATACATATATATATATATATATATATATATATATTTCTTTATACTACTACTTTATATATAATATATATATATATATATATATATATATATATATATATAATATATATATATATATATATGTATATATATATATAAAATGGGAGTAATTTATATAAATTACTAAAATCATCTTACCTAAATTGTTAGCTTTAATCGCCGGGCATGAGAGTGAGCAAAATCCGAGATAACATCTTCATTTTTTATGTCAATATTTCGATATATGTAGAGGAGGGCAAGTCCAGTAAGTGTTTCATCTCCAATAGTATTTCTCAAGTAGGTTTTCAGAAGCCTTAATGCTGAAAAGTTTCTTTCTACTGAAGCAGTAGACACGGGTAAAATTGCCAGTATTTGCAACAAGATGTAAATATTTGGAAATTGTAACTGCGAACAGAAACTAGTCCGTCTATTGCTGTTTTAGGACGATTGTGCTTTGTGATGCCATTTCAACTTCCTTAAATCCCATTCTGCTTACAAAATCTTCTATTAGGCTTTCGAGATCTTCCTTGTAGGTACACAATCCTTTATCTTCTCATATGGCACACAACACCTGTTCGGTTGCAAGGAATAAATAATTTCTTTATGATTCAAAAACCTCTCTCCTAATGCTAATGCTGATATTAAATCATCCAAAATGGTATAAAAAAATGGATGTACAATAATAAGTTTATGGGTCGGAAGGAAGTACTAATGTTGGTCTGTATTTTTGGAACTTGTTAATTCTTTGGTACAGCAATTTCAATACCCAGCTCTGATACACTTTACACATTCTTCAAAAATTTGCTGAAATTCCTAATGTTGCATTTTCTCTGATAGCTTCAAGTTTAGTTTTAACTAAGGACTTACGAGATTTGTTCCTGACAGCGACGAGGAATTATATAAAATTAATTTAACCTCTACACTTTATATTATTAAAAGATATGATACTTAAAATTTTTAGTGTCAAAAATCCTGGATACGCCACTGTATATATATATATATATATATATATATATCTTCTCTATATATATATATATATATATATATATATATATATATATATATATATATATATATATATATGTATAAGTCTTTATCTATATAATATATATATATATATATGTATATATATATATATGTGTGTGTGTGTGTGTGTGTGTGTGTGTGTGTGTGTGTGTGTGTGTGTGTGTGTGTGTGTGTGTGTGTGTGTGTGTGTGTGTGTGTGTGTGTGTGTGTGTGTGTGTGTGTGTGAGCCATTCTATGCAATTATTTATAACTGAATTTTAAGCCTAAATGAGATAGAATTTTGAAAGTAAAAACGTTCATTAAAAAAATATTATAAAATAGTTTTTTAAAGTCAACTGCTATCTGCAGGGATCTTAAACATCAATCTTTAAAAATAAAATTTCATGAATGTTTTAACACTTAATGTTTTTATGTCACTTGGGGAGTTTTTCCCTTCTGTCTGCTTGACCGACTGAACATTCTCTCTCTCTCTCTCTCTCTCTCTCTCTCTCTCTCTCTCTCTCTCTCTCTCTCTCTCTCTCTCTCTCTCTCTCTCTCTCTCTCTCTCTCTCTCTCTCTCTCTCTCTCTCTCTCTCTCTCTCTCTCTTTCCCTTTTATTTTGTGTCCGTCTCTGTCAAGTTATTTCTCATTAGCTTTTCCTCTTCATAAGAATCGACTATAAAAACATCTGATCTCCTACACCAAAGAAACTTTAATATCCAAGCTTTAAAGATGTTCCCGTAATTAACGGCTTTTAAACCGACCACTCCTCCGGCTTAGAATTCGGTTCCAGCTTTACAGGACTTTTGTTTTCAATGCGTCTTAATTTAGTGGTTTTGTGAGAAAGATTAAAATTTCTATTCAGAAATTAAAGATAAGATAAAAGCCATAATTTCTTAATGAGAATCTTGAAAATATATTGAAAAAATTATGATTTTTTTTATTTTTTTTATTTTCATCTTATTCTAATAATATAAAAACCTTACGTATGTCATAAAAATTTTAAATTCATATTATATATATATATATATATATATATATATATATATATATATACTATAATATATATATATATATATATATATATATATATATATACATATATATATATAACTATATATATATATAATAACATAGCAACACTTATAGTATAAAAATATATATATATATATATATATATATATATATATATAACCTTATATATATATATGCCAAACTAAAGAAGTTACCCGCATCATATCTCAAAAACTAAGACAGGTACAAGAAAACTTGATAACATATATGTGGAATCAGCGTATGAAATTTTTAAGGAAAAAGAAAAAAAAAAAAATTGAATTTTTTTAAATTATTTTATATTTTGAAACTATGATAGGTACAAGAAAACTAATAACTTTCGTGGAATCAGCATATGAAATTTGTATGAAAAAAAGGAAAAATTTTTTATACCAATAACATATTTGGAATCAACGTATGAATTTTTTAGGAACAAGGCTGACGGTGGGACAGATGATAGGACGAAGTCCTTGAGACCGAGAGGCTGACTCTTACCATCTTTAGGGTTTACCCTGGGGGTATTCTTTTAGTTAAAAAAAAAACTTTTTTTTTTCATACAAAAATTTCATATGCTGATTCTAAATATGTTATTAGTTTTCTTGTTACATATCTTAGTTTTGGAGATATAAAAAAAAAAATATAAAAAATAATTTTTTTCTTTCATTTTCACATACTAAATTTCATACATCGATTCCACATATATGTTATGTTTTTCTTGTATCTATCTTAGTTTTCGATATGATGGGTAACTTCTTTAGTTTCACCATATATATATATATATATATATATATATATATATATATATATATATATATATATATATATATATATATATATATATATATATATATATATATATATATATATATATATATATATATAAGGAGTTGGAGTGATGTAGGTGGTCTCTTCTTTAGTCCCCCTATATAAGTAAATGATGAGAAGTTTAAAAAGTTTAAAGTTTAAAAAAGTTTAAAATAGTTTATATATATTATGATATATATATATATATATATATATATATATATATATATATCGGTACTAGTTCAATCGTTTGGTGTTTGTGTTTTTCGCATTTAACTCGTGAAACGCTTTCGCGTTTTCGTGCACCGCTTCAATATATATATATATATATATATATATGTGTAGAAAACATTCTATTTGGAGATAGATACTCAGCGGTTTTCCAATGTTGAAATATAATATAATATTTTGATTTATGTGATCTTAGCAAGAACGACCCAATCTCGACTAAATTATTTATCAAAACGACAGAATTCTACACAGTACGAAGGTTCATATCTGAGTGTTATCCACAGAAGACAAATCAAAAAACTATTTTAAAGACATTGATAAACAAAAGCGCATTTTGCTAAAGACAACTAAACAAGACTTAACTGTCTAGTCAACAGTGTGGCAACTGTTACGAGCATAAATCATGCTTGCAGGCTTTATAAAACTCACCTCAGATTCAAAAAAAAAAAAAAAAAAAATTGTATATTGTCAATGTGCCATAAGTAACAGACATCAAAGAGATTACTTTAAATACTTTAAAGCCTATATATATATATATATATATATATATATATATATATATATATATATATATATATATATATATATCTCTTTCTCTCTCTGTCTGTCTCTCCCATTAATACATATATATATATATATATATATGATTCGACTGTCATCGAGTGTGGACGCGGTGGAAACCAGAAGGGAGGCAAGAAAGAGAAGCAGCAGCAGGAAGACTGCAGAAGAGTGTTGAAAATCTGAAAGGAATATATATTGGAGAGAGGATTGTAAATCTGAGAAGATTACTAAAGAAGTACTTTTGGAATTGTTTAATAAGGGGACAAGTGAAGCTGCGTTTCGCGAAGTCGTCGAATCATAGGAAGAAAATTCATAATTCTCTTCGTCTGATAGCAAGGGGCTGAAAACCCTCTTCTATCATTTGTTTCTTTTTGTGAATGGTGATGGTAAGTTTAAAAACTTATCAGCAACCAACACCACCCTGCTATATATATATATATTTATAAATAAATATATATATATATATATATATATATATATATATATATATATATATATATATATATATATATATATATATATATATATATATATATATATATATATATATATATATATATATATATATATATATATATAAATATACTCTTTCTCTATAGCTCTCTTTCTCTTTCTGCTCTCTCTCTTATATATATATATATATATATATATATACACATATATATACATATATATATATATATATATATATATATATATACATATATATATATGCATATATATATATATATATATATATATATATAACTCTTTCTCTTCTGCTGCTGCTATATATATATATTATAAAATAAAGAAAGATATTTTTTCTTTCAAAGTTAATTGTTTTAATGTTAATTAAAATAAAATTTCCGCTGGGAGCATCGATATGAAAGATAAAAATTTTCCTGCCTTTTTTGTCAGTATAATTGAGGATGATTGGAAGTAAATTAAAAAAAATAAATAAATAAAAAATCATGTTAACATTGGTAACTATTTTAAATAATTAATACAATATCAACATTTTTTGCTTAAGTACTAATAGATGAGAATTTGTAATGCAATAGTATTATACAATATACACACGAATTCAGCTCTTCTTGGTCAGTATTGTATATAAAGAATTCGAATTATAATAGTACTATAATATATTCATAACATTACTTGTTTAGTACAAATAGTAAAGAAATTGTAATATAATATACTATATTACTATATTATATATTCATACGATTTCATTTCTTCTAGTTCAGTACTACATAGCAAAAAATTCGAAATATAATAGTGCTGTGAGACATAACATTTTAGCACTTTTTGTTTACTACAAAATTGTAAAGAAATTGTAATATGATATTGATATGTAATGCTCATAGCCTCATACTATTTTAGCACTTTTGGTACTATAAAAAAGAATTGGTAATGGAAAAAGTATTATACGAATTCAAACTATTCCAGCACTTTTTGAATAGGACTGTAGAGTAAGGAATTCACAATGTAGTACTAGTATTGTACTATTCCATTTTCATGCGATTTATAGTTCAAAAATAGTTAAAAGAAAATGTTTCTTTCTTTCTTATCAGTATAACTATAAATTGATTGTTTTTATTGTACGTAACTTTGTTTTGATTAAATACAAATTAACCAAATTTAAAATAATGGCAGATAGTTTATAGCGTGTAAAAATTGCTTATAGGGTAACTAATGAAAGTAATTAGAGCCTACTTTATTCTATTTACTTATGACGTATTGCCGTATTGGTAACTATATAACCTATCGTGTAAGTGGAGCAAAGAATAGACTACATATAGAACCTAAATGCATACTTGCTGTCTACGGTGTACCAACGGTAAAGAGAACACCGAGTCACAAGGCATAGGGTCAGGGCTCGATCACTCGTCCGAATCCTACTTAGCAATTACCTAGAGAAGTTTCCCTTCTTGAATAAGGTCTATGCCCGTGGGAGGGAACACAAAAAATAATTAAAAATAATAATGTGAAAAGCACAACAATATTATTATTATTATTATTATTATTATTATTATTATTATTATTATTATTATTATTATTATTATTATTATTATTATTATTATTATTATTATTAATATTATTAATATTATTATTAATGTTATTATTATTATTATTATTATTATTATTATTATTATTATTATTATTATTATTATTATTATTATTATTATTATTATTATTATTATTATTATTATTATTATTATTATTTCCCGAATGGTTTGGGCGGAACAGGAACCAGAATTTTTTTCTGTAGGGCCAGGAGCAAAAATATTTTTACTATAAAGTAGAGGTGTTGGATTCGAATCAATTGTAAGTATGATGGAGCCAGAAAGCTAGAGTTGGAGTTAGCAAATAAAAAAATTTACCTGTTTTCAACCCCTGAATAAAAGTATTGTAGCTCTGTTGAATTCATTCCTCACTTCCAACTGGTCTGTGATAATTTTTGTTAAAATGATGAATTCAAGTGGGTCCAGGAATTCAGACTCCTAATTCACAGTATCTGGTACCCTTTGTGCAGTAACACAAACCCTTCAGGACAGCATCTTCTGCTACCACCTTCAGTATCGACGGCAAAAGCCATCGCTTTCACGTTGTGCTGGCAAGAGTAAAGTTGTTAACGCTGCGGCAAGAGTAATGTCCATCACAGAAAGAATCCAGTTTAATGAAGTGATAATTCAACTTTCAGAGGAGAATCCAAAACTCTTCAAGAACCTGTTTGTTCAAGGTATGCTCAACTTTCAAAGTAGGAGTGTCCTGAAGTGGTTGAAAAAAGTAGATTACTTTTAACTTTACTTCGTTATCACCAGAAATAATACAATTATTGGGTTTCCTCCCGTTCTGCCACCAAATCTATAATTTAATATTTCATCACTGAAAGAATATACAAGGAAATGATATTGGTTCTGAGTTCTGACGGAAGTCTTTGCCACTTCGAGAAAAAAAGAACTTTTGATTTTCAAACAAAACCAGAACTGGAGAGAAAACATTTAACGTACCTTAATCTGATTTGTATGTCTAATGTAGCTTTAAGATGTTACTGGATAAGGAGGAAAGCTCTTAATGAAGGGGGATGTGTTGCATCTGATATTGAATATTGTTCAATTATTGAAATGATAAGCAGGATACTGTTATACAAATTTAAATACACGCATCAAAGCGATTCTATAATATGTATATACACTGAGAGAAATATATGTTTAAAAAAAAATATATATATTTTATTTTCAAAAATATTTTCTTTCAAAATAAAATATTTATATTTAACTTAAGCATGCATTTCTTTCAGTGTATATATATATATATATTATATATATAAATCTTTGTACATATATATATATATATATATATATATATATATATATATATATATATATATATATATACTACTATACATATATATATGTATATATACCATATATATATATATATTAGCTGATGTGGGACGATTAATCGGAATCGGAATCGGCATCGGAATCGGAGGAATCGGCTGTTTTCAGAATTGGAATCGGAGGATCCGATGCTGTTTTTCAGAATCAGGTCCAGGTGGAATCAGCCAAGGTGTGCCGATTCTTTTGACCGATTCTTTGGTATACAATCGGAAAATAATTTTTATTCGATCATTATGATATTTGAAAGACAATATTTCGAAGTCTGCAGCATTGATTTTTAATTTCAGTTCTTAATTAATTCTATTTAATTAAAGAAAACTTGATTGAGTGGCGCACGCATATTTAAGTAGGTCTAAGATATCATGTTGGGATTCAGGTGATATGGTGAGGTAGACATTTGACAATGTTTCGTTAGTCATGTTATATAATATGTTTTGATTATTATATACCCGTGAACTCGTAAGTGAGCTGTGAAATATTTGCCTTTGTAGGCTTGTAATAATTGGAGCTATTGAATATAAATGCTATCTTTCGAGTTTTACCTTTTCACGTATCTCACACAGCATCTAATATAAGTGATTGTCTTCAAAATGTTATGGAAGAATTCAATATTCCTGTTAATAAAATTCATGTTATAGTAAGGGATAACGCATCTTATATGGCTGCAGGAGTTACACAAGCAGGATTCCAGGAATTACCTTGCTTTTACACTCTTTGACACTAGTTCCAATGATGCCATATTTGAACAAAGAGACGTGAAAAGAATATATCCATATGCAAACAAATCGTAGGTCATTTTAATCACTCGCTTCAAGCTATTGCCAAGTATTATAAAGAATATCAAACTAGATTTAATTTACCACAGCACTTTATTCAGGATGTACAAACCAGATATAATAGCCAGTATCATATGCTTTCAAAAATTTTGAACAAAGACGGCTCTCATTTCATATTGCAGTGATCATTCAAAACATGCATGCTTAGAAACAACGGAAAGTTCTTGAAAAATTGCTAAAAATACTTAAAAATTTTGTTGATTGTACAAATTTATTGAGCCACAAGGAATCAATGGCATCGGCAATAATCCCAAATATGAAAGTGATTTGCAGTTTATGTGAAAAGAGTAAGAAAAAAGGACTATTTGAGGGACTTTGGTCTACAGTATCAGCATGGAAAAATTCAGTAAAAAATAGATTCAGCATTTACTTTACTGATAAGAATCTTGTCCTTGCTACCTATCTTGATCCACGCTTTAAAACTACATTCCTTGAGGAGAAATATAACAATAAAAAAGTGGAAGATATTCTTAAGCAATGGATGTGCGAAGATATATGTTGTATTAAGGAAAGGAAAACAGTTTCCACTAATTTAAACGAAAAAAGTGATACTGAAGATAATAGTTTTAACTTCATGCTTTGACAACAAATAATAATGATAATTTTGCTTCAAGATCTTACTTTTAGTAAATTAAAGGATTTTTTTTAACAAAAAATGACAAAATTGTTCATTTATTGTAAGATTTTTAAATATTGCTTTTATTTTTTAGTGGTTAAACAAATAAAAGGTAATTAACTAATTATTTCTTTAGCAAATATAAAATATAAGATATAACATTAATTTATAAGGTTTTAAATATCTAAAATTAGTTGATTTAGCAAAATTAGGCATATATATATATATATATATATATATATATATATATATATATATATATATATATATATATATATATATATGTAAATTTCATTAAGCTGCATTCAAATTTCTATTGTCATCCGAAGCGTCATCGGCTGAGATTAATCGTCCTATCACTAATATATATATATATATATATATATATATATATATATATATATATACTATATATATATATATATAACACAAAAATATATATATATATATATATATATATATATATATATATATATATATATATATATATATATATATATATATATATATATATATATATATATATATATATATATATATATATATATATATATATATATATATATATATATATATATATATATATATATATATATATATATCTTACATCTTACATCCGCTCCCAGGAAGGCTCATGAGCCTGTCAGCACGGCCAGCCTCTTCTTCCACTCTCCTTCCAAGACCTGTTCTTCTATTTGCTGAATCATAGATGACATTTGATGTCTTCTCAGCGAATCTTCTACGGAGTCCTTCCATCTCTTCCTAGGTCTTTCTTCCCCTTGGTCTGCCTCCCTCCGGTCTCCAGTCCCACCTTCTCCTGGCCACCCTGCCACGCTCCATCCTCTCCAAATGTCCCCACCACCTTAGTCTTGCTACATCTACTTTGTTAATAATAGGTATCACTCCTATACCTTCTCTAATTCTTTCGTTTCTCACTCTATCCCTCCTGGTCTTTCCGGCCATCGCTCTCAATACATTCATTTCATCAGTATTTGCTCTGCCATATATATATATATATATATATATATATATATATATATATATATATATATATATATATATATATATATATATATATATATATATATATATATATATATATATTTTATATATATATATATATATATATATATAATTAAATATTCAATTAACAACTCCCAGGAAGGACTTTCGTCCTGTCAGTACAGGACCCTTCGAAGGTCCTTCCGGAAAGCATGGGCCTAACGGCTAAATCCGCTGGCTGGCCAGGCCTATCGCGGAAGCCGGATTAATTCCCATTTGTAGTAAAGCACACCACAAATGTACTCATTAACGTCTGAGTGGGACGAAGCTAGAGTTAATAGAGAATAGCTCACATTCTCTCCTTCTAGCCCAGTCTCGAACCTGGGCCCCTCGCTTGCTGGGCGAGTGCTCTACCACTGAGCTAAAAGCTCTCCCTATGTATATATATATATATATATTATATATATATATATATATATATATATATATATATATATATATATATATATATATACATATATATATATATTTTCTTTGCTTTATATATATATATATATATATATATATATATATATATATATATATATATATATATATATTATATATATATATATATATATATATATAACTATATATATATATATATATATCAGATAAAAGAGCTATATATATATATATATATATATATATATATATATATATATATATATATATATATATATATATATATATATATATATATATATATATATATATATATATATATATATGTATCGCTGAGCAAGTTAACCTAAATTTCACCATTTTTCTTCATTTATTTTTCGTATTCGAGAGTAAAAACGTCATCTGGAACTCTTTCTCATAAGAATACAAATGAACCAATTAATATTACTTTCGTTTCAGTTTCCTGTTCATCGTCACAACTGATGGCAAAGAAAATTCGTTGCAGTTATAATGGAATGAGATGATCTTTTTTCTCTCTTTCCTAATATGGTTTTATATTATCAATAGTAAGATGGTCGTACGTTGAAGATTATGCTCTTTAGATAGTAATGGTTGGTTGTAAAACGTAAACACGCCGAATATTGACAGTTACTTTGTACGGATGCGGGTGCGAATCCTGTGAAAAATTTTAAACTGCCATTCACACCCTGTTACCATTTTTCATTTATTGTTTATTATTTTTGTTTGTCATCCTTTTTATTATTATTATTCCTATCGTTTATTAATTCTTTTATTGTCTCTCTTTATTATTTTTGTTGTCTCACTCTCCGTTCTCTTTCTTCTTATTAATTACTTATTTCCTTATCGTTTCTTTTTCTGGGAATTATATTTATATCTTCTCATCCAACAATTTTTCATATCTTTTTCATTCTTTTATTTTGTGCATTTTACATTTCTATATTTAATATACAGCTTCAGCTTGTCTTCCAGAAAGCTCCGAGAAGCAGTTTCCTCGTTGTTCCGCATACTAATCGACTCTGGAAACGTGCTTAATCAGAATTGAAAAAATTACCATATTAACAATTATGAGAACAGGAAATTTGAGAACCTTGGTAACCTGGTCCTGTCTAGTGTGACGCGTGCACTCCTCCTTCTCTCAGTCGGATCAGACTTGACCCTCAACTCTGTACTCATATGCTCTTTAATACTTTATATTTACTATTTCATTAAAAATACTGATTACACGATCTTATTTAACATAATCCTTAATATTAAATTAATAATATCATCTATTTTAAACTTGAAATAATTAATAAAAATTTTTGCGCAAGCCATTACCCTGCATCCATCTTTAATATCTCTCACTGGTCTTCTCACATAACAGGCATTGCACTTGTCTCTGTTACAGTAATAGATCAGAAGTAACTTCGTGCTCCCGTGTGCGCCAGCTTCCATCGCTCCTCGACTTTATTAAATCTCCACTGTTTTGTAAAAGCTCGCGACCTGATCTTAACACCACGGTGGCGCGTCTCGTTATGTCTGTGTACTTCCGTGTTCATCTGTACTGACCGGTATAGATAGTCGCCTCAAACTCTCTGGGGCTCCTGTGGAAACCCGATGTTCTGTGCGGGTCTTGCCTGTCTGTGCGCCTCGCCCGCGGCTTCGCAGTTCGCCTTGCTTCTGTGAAAGCCCGCACACCGCTGTCCTCACAAGCTTACTTTCCTCTCCTTCCATGTCTCACATTCTTTTACCTTATTCTTATCTGTTTGCTACTCTCACACTTTTTAGTTATACTTTTTTGTGTTTTGACTTGTTTTCTTCGTGCTTTTGCTCTATGTTTTTATTCGTGAGTGTATCTGATCAACTCCTACTCCTCTCCTCCTCTCGAGAGTTTTATTTTTTTTGAGAGTGTGAGTTTGTGCTTTCATTCTATTCTCTATACTCTTCTTCTCTGTCTTCTCTCTCTCTCTTTCCTGTCTGTGTACCTTATTATTATCTAATTATGTTTTAATTTGTATTTTATTTTTATTTACTATGCACTCTCTCCTAATAACTCCTACATACTTTCAAACGTCGGAAGTTAAATAATTTGGATATTACATTACAATCTCTCTCTGTAACTTTGTGTGTCATGCCTGTTCATATCTCAATAAAATTAATCATCAAATGTACGGTTTCCTAGGAACCACATATGACACAATAAATCAACATTTAATATTCATCTTCATTCATCTACTACCTATAATCTAACTATATAATTAGAATACTATAATCTATTATTATCATATATATTTATCTCTATATATATATATATATATTCTCTATCTATATTTATATTATTTCCATTTTAATCATTGTACTTCTGGTATCGCACATCTTTTCGATCCTCATGTTATTCTAGTTAGTGAGGTGATAGGAACTTGTGAGGCTAGGTCTTATTATATATATATTGAGGTGACCGCCTAGGGGTACTCGGTATCCATTACGCTGGTGGCGTGAGCCCTACTACTGTGAGCGGAATGACGGCTTATTCATTATGTTGTCAGCCCATCCCATGTCTCCTTAACCGATATCTGCGTGGGTACCGCCAGAGCGTAGTGCCGGGTTCAATTGTAGCGAGACAGTATCTAAGTCGTAATCTTTTGTACTTCCTTGTGACTTGAGCAGCTACTAGTGTGACCCTTGTGTTGGGTGCACACGTTAGCTGTGGTCGAAGCTTTCTGCTTACTACTCGTCTAGTGAGCTAGCACGACTGTCACTAAATACTCACTTATTGGTTACACTTTACTGTACTTAATCGAGTCCTTTCTTATCTGTAAACTTGGTACTATTGTGTCACTTTGGTACCTATATGTATGTTTTATTTTTGGCAATTTTCAATTAGTCAATACTTTCATTTTTAATTTCTATTTTTATACATCTTTAATTCCAACTATTTCAAACTTATAATTCAAATTATTTCTCCTTAAAGAGTTTATCATACCTATAACATATCAATATTTATCCTTTTTATAACGTAATATACAATGGTATGTATTATATACATTATATATCTATCTCTTTATATTTTAATATATATTATCTCTATAATATATTTCTTATATTATTAATTTCTTATATTATATATATCTTAATTTTAATATATTCAATTTATATATACATTATATTCATATAATATCTATATAATATATATATTTTATATAATATATAATATTTAATAATATTACTTGATATATCTATATTATATATTTATATATATAATATATATAAGTAATATTAAATTTACTATATATTATAATTATATATATATCAATAGTTATAATATCAGTTCTGATATATAGTTAAATCGCCCTGAGTCTAGGCCTTTACCAATGAACAGTATAATTTTCCTTCACTTTTATTTTTTCACGGTAAATTTCGAAGAGTACAAACGTACATCTGGAAATCTCATTTCTCATAAGAATCTATGCAATGATATAAAATTAATATGACTTATATTTATCAGTTGATTTCGTACCCTGTAATCGTTCCACATACTGATGGCAAAAGATAAATTATCGTTGCCAGTTAGTGGCAATGGAACTGAGATGATCTTTTTTCTCTCTCTTTCCTAATATGGGTTTTATATTATCATAATAGTAAGATGGTTAGTATCGCTTGAAGATTATGCTCTTTATGATAGTAATATTTCAGGTGTTGGTTATGTAAATAGAACTAGAGTTCAGTGAATATTGACAGTTGTAATTTGTACGGATGCAGGTAGCGATCTGTGAAAATTTTAAACTGCTCATTCAAATATACCCTGTTACCGATATTAATAATTTTTCAATTATTGTTTAATTTATAAGTATTAATTACAACTAGAAACTCTGGATCGTTATTCTAGGGCTTTAATAACTCAATTATATTTATTTATCTTTCATTACGACTTTTATCTTTCATTTTTTATTATTGCATTATTTTTTTTTATATTTTAAGCTGCGTTTATCACTCAAGAAGCCCGGAGCAGTATCACACTAGTGTGCAATAATCGACTCGATGAGAAACGTACTCATTATCGTAATTATTAGAAATATATTAACATTAATATTATATATATACATAATTTAGAGACTGGCAATTTGAAGAACCTACATATGGAATGGCTCAAGCTCTCCGTTAACGGATCAGTTGGCAATTGTTACACATACTCTTATTATAACTACCTTATATTATTTACATATTATATTAAATCTTATTCCAATTGCTAGAAATGAGATTACGCTATATATATAATATTAATTATTAAGTTAATTACCTACTCTTAATCAGTACTATCTTATATTAAAAGTCATTCAAATTACGGAAGAAGTATGAAATATTAAATTAAAATAATTATATCATTATAATTTTAAAATTTTCTATATTATATTATCAACATAATTATATAATTAAAATTTATAAATATATAATATATATAATTTAAAGTAATATATAATATGTACTCATCATATTTATGCCCATCCAGTATACGAACCATATTATTATACTCAATGTTTATTATTTATATAATATTTAGTTTAAAAAATAATAGTTAAATTATTTAAGTATTTGTATAATTAATCAAAGTTATTATATAGCGTCAATTATATAGAGACCAAACACCTAATAAAAATATAATACTACTCATAATTTTTTTCCAAAGTTTAATTATAATAATAATTATATACCCTCTGAATAATTCAGAGAAGATCTTTATAATAAGTGATTTTAATACACTACTGGTCAGTGCAGACTATGTTAAACTATGATGACGTTTTTACATTAGTGACTAGTCACTATATAGAAAGTCACCGATCAAATTATCATACTATTGAGGGCTACTTGAGAAACTAAATAATAGTATATAATTTTATGTACATATAATTATAAATAGTTAGTATAACCTATTGATATTATAATTTTAGTTGATCTATACATACGCTAATACCTAATATATATTTAAGGGTCTGACCATGTTACTAGTTAATGCTTAACTATATGAGGAATAATACTATAGATCATATAGACTTAATAATATTAAATATATAATTATATTATTAATAATTTAAATATATTAATCTTTTATATTATATTATTATATTTATTATATAACATATTATACAATTATATATAATTTGGACGTATATTCCCGTTTATATATATGATCATGATTTATAATTGTTTTGTAATTCCTTTTAATGACTTTAATTGTTCGTGTGAATTTATTTTATGAAATAATTAATTGTTATATTATTCAAACTCAATAGATTTTACATTTCGGTGATTCTCATACATTTTGCTTTTAGTCTTACTTTCTGTTTCTGTAAATTATTATTAATAGTTAATTAAACTATACTTTTATATTCATATTATAATTGTGTTATAATTTTACCTTTTGTTTTAGTCTTGCTTTCTGTTTTGTTATTTTTCATCTTAACATATTAATATTTTAAATTTATGTTTCTGATTTTAGTCATAATTAAATCATAAAGTGAAATATGATTAAAAATAAAATTATATTTAAATAATGAAACATCACATTGATCATACTTTGCAATATGACCAAACCAGATACATTATTTTGGCAAGGTATACCTATGATATACGAAATACAGATTAAAGATAATACATTTGGATTATATAACTACAAAAAGTGTACTTATACAAAAGTTACCCTCACAAAGTTAAATATAGTATCAATCTGAACCCTGGTTGGTGGGTCAAATACGCACAAGTAATACCATGTTCATAAGTTAACATTTAAAATTACATAAGTTATGCTTAAAATCTCAAAAAAACGTGTGTTTAACTTCTTACCTCAAGAGGTTAATAATACGAGAACGTAATCAGTATCACGATAACTTATATGATACTCCACTAAATAATACCTGTATTTTTTATATAAAATTAATATATTAATATTAATATTAATATCTTCCGTATATATTATATTTTGCTCTATTCATTAATAAATCTCTAATTTCTACATTAATTCACAATATCATATATACTATATATCTTATAATAATTATAATATTAAATATAATATATTATATTATATATATATATATATATTATATATATATATTAATATAATTACTAATCTTTGTAGAACATAAACCCTGATTATATATATTTATTATTAACTCTACCAATATAATACAAATGAAAAATAATGTAATATATTATATAACATTATATTATATTAAAAATAATTTAATGATTGGGGGTACTGTGTATCACTACAACGCTACAAAATGAATACTAATTCATAATTGTTAATTATAGAGGACTATAACACCAAATGCAGAAGAGGATTCATATCGCCTGTCGCAAAAATATATTCCTCAACTTAGATCATAAGTAAGAGTGTGCGATATTTGTGGTTTTCTAGAAGTAATTCATAAAAGTACAGCTATACTATTAAAATTATATACAGTTAAGAATTGTGCATCAAAATCTGATATACATAAAAATTGTTCAATTAACTGTAAAAGCTTAAAACAGTAAATGCTTAAAGAGTGGTTAGGTCTCCATACCTTAATATCAAGTTAATACAATAAAATAGGCAGGATGATTTTCATAAGATCAAGTTAATCAACCATAACAAGGGCGGTCTGTCCAAACGCCATCTCATAAAACACCCAAATAATTAATGAAGAACATCAAAACTAAAAAGAAAATTGATATAGGTCTTGTTTACGTTTTGTACTCGAGATCAAGCCGCATCTGGTAAGCTGATGCAGGGTCTCACGATGTTGCAGATCGTATGCACTCTCATTGTGGTTCCAAGCCCGGTGTTTTGCGTGTGACTGGCTAGCTTCGGGCCAAGGTTAACTTTTTGCGGCCGTCCAATTTTTCAACTTGGTTCAATATGTTTTATTTTATTTTTTATGCATTTGAATTTGTGCCTACAGTGTGAGATTCATTTTCAAAGCATACATGCGAAAATGTGCCCACATAAACTAATTGCATTAAAATAATTTAAAAAAAATATATTATTTAACTCACCTTGCCTCACTATATTTGGCAAAACCTAACTCGAAGAAAACGAGAGAATTTACGAAGAACACTTGGTTTTAGGCTATGGCTCTAGGGACGCAAAAAGAATATCGATACACATATCAATATCGATAGTTTCGAAAAATTGTTGATGATATTTCTTCCGACGATATATCGATATATTAATCAATATCGAATCATCGAAATTTATTATAAATTATAAATTTTTACAGTTTTTTCTTCTCTATTATCTTTATAATAATAATTTTTCTAACAATATTATAAAATGATAAAAGAGTCGTTCGTTTTGCATATTTTAGCACAAATTTAGTAAAATGCTAACGAAACGTTAGTAATTTCCTAAATTCTGTTAGGTTGCCCTTTCCCGTGCTTACCGAATTTTAGGAAAATGCTAACGCAAAAAGTGTAAACAAATAAGATTGCGGAGTAGTAGTTCGTCGTTGATTTGTTGAATGTTTCATTCATGAAATTAACTTTAAATTTAATTTTCTTCCAAATCGAAAGACTCCATCACAATAGTTGACAATTTTTTTGTATCTTTGTATTTGTTATTCTATTTTAATTTTGTTATCCAAAACCATGCTTCATCCATAAATAACTGCCGACAACATAAATTTTATTTGTACACAATCGGAATCGATTATGCCCGAAATTGCTGCTAAAAACTGGAATTAGCATAGTTCTTATCGCAGCCGTTATTATAAATTATAAAATTTTATCGTTTTTTCTTCTCTATTATCTTTATAATAATAATATTAATTCTATATGATATAGAGGGAGGGAGGTTAGAAACTAGAAAGAGAACAATTAAGCTGAAATACTCATAGTATATTTTTCTTTTCAAATTAGTTATTTATGCACAGTAATGAAACTAATCATATCCGAACAAAATATTCCAAAATCGATATATCGATAATTTGTATACAGTTAATATCGAGAGCCAGTTTGATTTATAATTTTTATTACGAATATCAATTACCGATTTATCGAAGATTTTTTACGATATTTAATAAAAATGAAAAAATGGTAAAATTGGAAAAAAAAAAGTGAGTTTTTATAACGCGTACGGTATGATAAATACTTAGGCTGTTTTCGCTACAACAAATTTGGAAATATCTAAGAAACGTCAAATTAAAATTTGGAAATGATAACAATAATTCTGAACATTACGATATATATATATACTTAGTATATATATATAATATATAATATATATATGTATAATATATATATATATATATTATATATATATATATATATATATATAGTATAAAACATGGTATTTGTATTCCAGCAATCTTAGGGGCGGCCAAGGTTGAGCGATAATATATAATAATATTATATAATATAGTATATATAGATAGTTATATATTATATATATATAATATATATATATCATATATATTAATATATATATAAGCAGCTTTATCAGCCGCCAAATGCCTATCGACATTATGAAAGTTCAAGCGCGAGAGAGGGGTATAAATGCTGAAGAAGCTAGACTGTATAAAAGCACACAGCTAGTTGACTTCACAAGCCAATATGAAAGTGAAACACATAAAACGTATAAAAAAAATGTATTGTCAACTCAAACAAATACTTAGCTGGTTAGTGATTACAGCCTTCAATAAACATCGTTTAATGTGATCTTTGTCAGTTTTCTACTAATAAACCCTTGATAGAGGATCCCGTCTGACAAACAATAAGGTTTAGTTTTTTATGGTTCGCCAAGATTAAGGGGGCCGCAAGTCTGCACCCACTACACCCCCCCTGCCACCTACGCCCCATAATAATATATAATTATATATATATATACTACTAATATGTATTATTATATATATATATATATATAGTACTATATATATATATCATATAATATCATAATATATATATATATATAAATTATATAAGGTTATAAATATAAGAGATATATATATATAAATATGTATTTAATATATATATATAGTAATATATATAATACATATAAACTAAGTATATATATATTAATAAATATATATAATAATATAGAATATATATAGTATTATATATATAATATATATATATATATATTGCTGACTGCTGGGATCTAATTCGGACAACAAAGTTTGGCAACTTAGGCCTCAGTCTGAAAAGCAGAGGCCTTACCCCTTCTTCGGAGGGATAATTGCCTGCTTAGAGCACCACCTTCTGGGGTGCACCCCTCAAAGCCGATGGAGACTTCATAAAACCTCTTCCAGGGATGACCCACCAAATATCCGTCTTCTCGTATAAAAAAGAATTTAACTATTTTTGAAATTTCTTTATTAAAAAATGAGCTAGTGAAATTTAGTTTTAATATCCTTAATTGGATGAGCGAAGGAGAAGCCCTTTGGGTAATACAGTTGGGTTATTAAGTTAGATTAACCCTAGTATTTTTAAGTAGGATAGTTTGTTAAGGTATACAAAACATCTCTGAAAAAATGATCAGAGCTATGTTTTTTTCTTTTCTTTACAGATAAACATCACCGCCTAACCGTGGCAGACCCTAATCATAGGAGGGGTGTACTCTGCTGTTCTAATTAACGCTTAGCTTCAGGACAGCCAAGCCAAGCCCAAAAACGAGAACAGCTCACATTCTCCCACACGACCAGTTGCGAACCAGGGATCCTCACTTTGTTTGGCGAGTGCTCTACGACTGAGCTACCTGCGGGCAAAATATATATACCTAGATATATATATATATATATATATTATATATATAGATAATATTATATATATATATAATAATACTAATATAATATATTATATATATATATATATTATATATATAATAATATATATATATATTATATAATTATATATATATATATATATATAATAATAAATATATATAATAATATAGTATATATATATATATATATATATATTGTCGCGTTCTGTGGAACGCGCGGGCGTGCCAACCACCACCGATGAGTCCAAAGCAGCCCCCCTCGACGAAACGCCAATTCATCGCAGACAACGCTCACTCTCTTAACATCATCTAGTCTTCAGCTAATGAAGGTGGTCTTCAACAGCGACATAACCCCTTCATATTGCTGACCCTGGAGGACTAGTGCCACTGGAGTGGCACAACGAACACCAGCCAGCATCCCATTTTCTCTAAAAGTTGTTCGCCGTGGTAAGACATTTCGCGTGTAGAGTTCTGTCTATACCACAATCGCTCAACCCGCAATATACAATCAATTCAAGTTACTTCTGTGGCGCTGCCCTCTGCTTCCGGTCATCCTGCAACGCCCTGTACTGCTGCTTCTCACTGCAGGTCAGAACCAACTGCCCACGTAAGAGTAAAGAGTCGCTCGAGTAGGCCTTCTCGGTGGCTTTTAATGCTGCCTGCCACACCTGCTCTCATCTGCAGCGGACCAACGTCCTTCCAGGCTCGCCAGAGCGGGGTGTAACTCGACCGGCATGCACTGGGGGGTAGTTCTGGTGCGCGTGCGTGGAAGGGGCTGCGACCAACCACTTGATGGCAGTCCAAAGCACCCCAGGCGACGAAACGCCCGAATTCATCGCCGACAACCGCCTCACTCATCTTTAAACGACCTCATCTAGTCGTCAGTAAGAAGGTGGGTTCTTCAACAGCGACCATAACCCCTTTATAATATATAAGAGATATAGTGTTAGTATATAAGTAATATTTATATATATATATATATATATAATAGTATATTATATATATATATAATATATAAAAATATAACCATATATATATGTGACCCATGAGTAGAAAAATCACAATCATCGATAGATTTAGGTCGATATGTATTAGTAGCAGTAATATATATATATATATATATATATGTTATATATACATAAATATATATATACTACTATATATATATATATAACTAGTATATATATAATTATACTATATAATAATTATATGATAGTATATAATACTATATATATTAATCTATTATATATAATAAACTATATATATAAATAATAATATATATATATAGTATATAATAATAATACATATTATATATATATATATATATATATTATATAAACTAAATATATATATATATACTTATATATACTAATAATATTATAAAATATATCTTATATATATAATATAATGTAAATTATTATATAATATTATATATATAATATATATATATATATATAATATAATATATATATTACGATAATTCTTATCTAATAGTAATATATATATATAATATATATAATTATATATGGGATACAAAGCCCAACTCCACGTCCTCGTCGTAGTACCCTGATTCGACTAACGCCGACTCTGACTAGAATAGACGCCTTACAAAGCCGCTATTCTAATTACTGCTCAAGAAACTAATATGGCCTCCTCGAACAGACTGACCTAAGATTGATGATCGGATGCCCATGACTACAATAAGCGACCTAAACTAAGAATCGCGACTATAAATTGAATACGCCTTAGAGGTAAGAGGAGAGGAGGGGGACCGGGGGGATGTGATTTGATAAGCGAAAGAAGACAGATTATAATGTGAGTGCTGCGAGACGAGATGGAGGGGAGAAGAATTAAAAGACTGCACGAAAATTATGTGATAATTAGGAACGAAGAGAGAAGACACGGAGTGGCCATAATGGTCAAACCTAGCATATATAAGAACGTGATAGAGACTATAATAATGAATGAGAGAATGATAGCAATAAAAGTAAAAACTAATGATAAACATCAGCCATCTAAAAAAGATATGCAACTCACAGCGGAAAACCTACAGTGGAGAAGGAGAAATACAGAAAGACTACAGAGATTATATGATAGAGGAGAGGAGAAATAAAGGTGGTGATGGGAGACCTAGCGCATGTGGGAACGAGAAGAACTGGAGAAGAGCAGTGACTGGGTGCTTTTGAGGAGCAAAAGAACATGAGGAAGGAAAAGGTTAATAATATTCAAATGTGCCGTCAAGCATTTTAGGCGCATTACGCTTCCGAGAAACGAAGCAGTTTATTAGTGTTAATTCTGCCAAAAAGGCGGACCAATCTCTGGTGAAGCAGCGCAGTTTCGCGGAAGATTCTGCCAAAACGTCTGCTAACTTCTCTCCAAAATTGCTTTAAGTACTGCCTCGATTTTTAATTGGGTAATGACTATTAAACTTGAAAGTGTCTCTAGAAGGGCATAATATCAGAAAACTTATAATAGAAGAAGTCAAGAATAAAATGGATGCCATTTGATAAACTCTTAAAGGACAGTTCATGTTACTTAAAAATGTATGTCGCCACTCGCCAGAGTATATCGAAGTTGTTTTTTTTATGTATACGCTAGTCATGGACTCAACATTATTGATTATTTATAAATGGCCTCTTAAGAAAAATTACCATACACAACGTTTTTTTTATTATTTATTTTTTTTTGTCTGAAAAGCATCTAACTTAGGCAGTTTAAAAAATTTCATACCAATCTTTATCATTTTTCCTCGAGTTGCCAATTGGAAATCAATGAGCTTTTCCTGAACTCTAGTAGGTTTAGGGTTCAGTAAAAGGTTGCTGGATGATCTTCAAGACATTTTAATTACTAAAAAATAAAACTACGGATATTTTATTTGCAGAATAACATTTAGAGAAACTTAATTATGTAGACTTGTATTTTGTTTTAGAATTTACTACAAATCTTATTATTTAACTTAAAATAAATAAATTAAAAAAAACTATTAATTGGGAAGAATTTCTAGGAAATCTAGGGTTGCTAGATGTTCTCCGAGCCATTTGCATTTCTAAAAAGTAAATTTTCACTCAAATATTTTTTTCTTTTATTTCATGTGCAGAAGGAACTGCTTTATGCAGGAAAGTTAACAACGCGTAACTTGAAAATCTACATTTTCATAAAGATTTAATATATGTATCTGATTGAAGTCTTTGTGATGATTTATTATTATTATTTTTAAATGAACTAAGAAATAATAATTTTTAAAAGTGATTTTAATTTTAAACAATGACAAATATGGAAAGATAAATCCCATAGCTATTTGATAGTCTCAAAAATAAGTATAAATAGATCACCATACAAAAATAGTTCGAGACTCACTTTCGTGAAGCTTCCATTGATAATATTGAAAACTGTTTAACCATCGTGTGAATGTGAATGGGCCAAACTAAAGAAGTTACCCGCATCATATCTCGAAAACTAAGTGGACATATAAAGAGTAAAACAAAAAACAGATTAAAACTTAGATAGGAATAAGCGTATGAAATTGTTATGGAAATGAAAAAAAAAATTTTTTTATTTTTATTTTTATTTTTTTTATATCTCCAAAACTACTATAGGTACAAGAAAACTAATACCATATTATGGAATAAGCGTGTGATAATTTGTATTTAAAACTAAATATAGGAATTATGTTTATTTATATATTTGTTATATATAATAATTGCATATTTGGAATCAAAGCTTATATAGCGAATTTTATAGGAATAGAGGGTGCTCCGTACATATTCGGTGTGGGACAGAGGGTGGCCGTCGTCTCCCGGGAGCGAGAGGACCCCGACTCTTTTGCATCTTTGCTCGTTATATATCCCTTATGGTTTCAGTGGTATTTCGGTTAGTATAAAAAAAAAAGAAAAAAATTTTTTTTCCATTTTTTTTTCATACAAATTTCATTACGCTGATCTAAATATGTTATTAGTTTTCTTGTACCTATCTTAGTTTTGGAGAATATAAAAAATATAAAAAAAAATGTAATTTTTTTTTTTCATTTCCATGAGTCAATTTTCTATTCATTACCGCTGGATAATTACACATATTATTGTTTTATCAGTTTTCTTGTACTTATCTTAGTTTTCGGAGATATGATGGCTTTGCCGTACGTAACTTGTTAGTTTCACACCTGTGAATGTGGATGGGAGACTGTGTTGTTCCAAATCCTTAAATTAGATATGATTTATTTAAAAAAAAAAAATTTAAAATAAGTGTTAAGAACAATTTCACTTTTTTGCTTAATGTCGCCTTAGTATTTTGTGTTAGTTATATATATATATATATATATATTATATATATATAGTGAGTGGTTGAAGTGTATGGGAAGTTGAAAGAGCTCCGTTATATTTATATAAGAATTTATAGCACTAGTCATATTTTATAAACAATCTCCGCGTATTAAAAATATTATTTACCTAATTTTGATATATATATATGTATTAATATGTAATTAATAAATATATATCGGCTTCAATTTTACCTTTTATACGTCGAGACAACTGTCTCAAGTAAAAAATAATAACTATAGTCCTACGTCTCTCAGATTGATTTTATTGGGATATTAATTAAGTCTACAAGGTATGATTCACTTAGTAATAATTAATAATGTCGATTAGTTGTAAATCGATTTATTATTATGTATTAAGTATTATGATAAAAATACTTAAAAATTCCATTGTTATAGTGTTGCTTCAATTTAGTAGCGTTGCATTTTGCAATAGATCTAGTGCCGTGTGTATTGTCCTCACGATTTAGTGCAAAATTATTACTAGCTATTGTGTATGCTTGTATTTATGTTATTTGGTTGCTTTGTTCATATCCAAATATTGCGCTTTATTTACTGTTCTTTGAATTAAAAAATCTAGTAACCTGGTCTCATATGTATTGAGGTTGCAACACGGTGTTAACCAAAACATCTCGGTCAGTTTTGGTTCAAACTTGTGTGAATTTCGTCGGTTATGTTAAGTGGAGTTGTCAGCGTTATAAGTTTAGAAATAAATGTTAGTGATTTGTTTCATTTATGCCAAATCGATTGGAGTTTGCTAGTTTTTTTAGCATGTTTTATTTTGTACAAGATGAAACAGTAGCCACAAAGGTATCAATGTACGTTGATTTTTAGTCCAAAAAAAGTTGTAGACTGGTTTAACTTTTGCAGACTCGTGACCTTTTCCGTGAGCGAGGAAAAATTTACAATTTTTAAGGTATAATTAATAAACAATGATAATTATAAAGTCGTATCATAAGTATATATATATATATATATATATATATTATATATTAATATATATATATACTATATATATTAATATTATTATTATATTATATTTATTTGGTATATATATAGTATGTAGTAATATTTAGGTAGAATTTTTCTATTAATATAACTAATTTCTCAGCAGCTATCTTTTAAATACGTCTCCAAGTAGAAGTTTAGTAGTCTATTTATTTCTGTCGGCAACTAGAGGTAGGATCAGGTAAAGTTTAAGGCTACTTTTACGGACAGTGAGTCAAACGAGCCCTCTTAAAATGGAAGACTGATAATAATTTGAGTATTTTACCCCGTTTTAGGGGCCGAGCGGCGATCCATACCTCAAGGAAATATGGTGGTGGCAGCCTAAAGGCCGTGCATATAATTTAGATATTGTTATGGCTAAGGTCTTCGTTAAAAATAAATTTAAAAAAAAAAGTTTATATATTTTTTAATGTACATATACATACACTCTATATCTCCATAATGGTGGGCGTAAGGGCCATCCCAAGGATGAAGCTTTATTTGTACAAGTGCCTATACGGATTTGAAATAATAGGAATACTCTAGCCTGTGCTTACCAACAGTTGGAGTCGTTGAGAAGGCAGGCTCTGCAGTCTGACATTACCCAAGAACGTGTGATCACTTACCAACAATTACTTCCCATCAATAATTTCAATTATCTACTCACTCACATATATCTTAAACACCACTTGTACAAAAATTTTAACATTACCTAACCTATCTAACATATTGAACCGCAAATAACGTGATTGCCATTAACCAAGTTTTCTAACTTATCAAAGCTAGCATAACAATACCTGATCTATTCTAAGAACATAACAGCTAAGTATGAATAAAAGGCTATCATTTCTTAGACTAGAAGCCCTCTAATAATTATCAATTCAGTGATTACATTTAACAAATGCTTGACCTAAGTATCCTAAACAAAATTGACTCTGACCACATCCTACTCATATTCATTTATCATATGGAAGCTAGCTTGAATGACAAATAGCCGGAAAATGTTCAATCTATATATCTCTCTTTCGAAGAAATGGAGAACCACTCAACACTATTTAATATACTATGCCCGACTAATTTTATATGATACTCTCTCTCTGTTAACATAAATTGACAATTCGGCTTTAATGTAAACAATTTAGATCGGTTTTCTGATAATAATTTTGGGAAACTTGATTTTCATGTATCTGCTCGACTCAGTTTTTTACCCAACTAACTTTATCAGGTGGAAAACCATTATTCATTAACTTAATAAGATTTTTCGGGATGCAAAAAATCGAAATTTTTAAGCTTAATTTTTTTTTTTTTCTTTTTTTTGATCGCAAAATCTTGAAGGGATTTACACGCAATCGAGAATCACCACATTCAACGTACACAACACACACAAACCATAAATTATTTACCAATTTATATTTATTAGATAGTAATATATTATATATATATATAATATAGTGTATTATATAATAGTAATATACTAGTATAATATTTATATTATAGTAGTACCTAATAATATCATTATTATATATATATATATATATTTAATTATAATGTTATTATTAATGTATACTATATATATATATATATGTTATATAATAATAACACTAATATATAATTATATATATAGGATAATAATATATATTCTTAAATTTTTATATAAATATTATATATATAATAATATTATATAATTATTAAAATATCTTCAATATATGTATATACATATCATATAGCCTTTATATATAGGAATGGAAACATCCGCATCCGCATTCGCGAATGTTCAACATTAAATATAGACATCCGCGGATATGAAAATTAGACATCCGCGGATTTGAAAATATTACCAGTAATTAACCTTATACATATCTATTATTCATTATAATAAATGAATTTGGCTACATCCCAATTTAATTACTAGATTTACACATATATATTGTAAAGTGAATTATTTTGAAATAGGAATAATTGAATGTTGTGTTATTGTTTTGAGATAGATATTAAGAGTTGAAAAAAAGACTTCAAATACAAAAAATGTTATTGTTGAAAATTGTTTGAAATGAAAAAGGAAAACTTTTGAAGATAAAGACCATAAATAAAGGGGGATAAGAGGCCTTATTTAAAGACTACACGCTTTTTCAAATTAAAAGAAAAAAAACACTTTCTATTCGTCTTTCTAGTAAGGATAGGTATATACTATATGATATATGTATAAGTATAATATATATATATTATATATATATATATATATATATATATTATTATATATATAATATACGTATATATATATACTATATTAGAGGATGAGGCTCAAAAGAAAAGAGGCCGATACCATTACTCTATTTTTTTAGGTACCGTACCGATACCGATACTAATTAATATATAAATACACAAATTTAAATATATATAGAACATTTGTTCACTGCTAGGCAACTCAAGATTGCATTCCCCTTACAACCAATACTTAGTCATTCAATACTAGTCATTATTTTCAATATTTGGTTGTGCCCAAAGTATATTTATTTTATTAAATTTAAATATAGTATCCGTTTATTAATCAATAAAAGGCGGAATAATATTGCAAACTATAAATTAATAACTTTTTTATGTTTGTGATTATCTTAACAAAAAATGATTCCTCTAAATTTCAAAGTAAGTCAAGTGATTACACAATTAGTTTACCCACTAGCTTTTATGTTTTACATGATTACAATTTAACAAGAAGATTCTTTACTAGCTACAGTATAAAGAATAAAAATAATGAAAGAAGAGACCTCAATTTAATCAGCTTTCTATAAATAAAATAATAAAATTAAAGCTATTACTCAAACATGGACAAAATAATTATACGTTTCTTTAAGATAGATTATACAATTTTCAAGATTACTCTGAAATCAAAAAAATTCAACAGCAATGTGATGCAAGAGAGAACCAATTAAGGAGACATTTCACTTAGATCTGGCAAGTTCGCTCGTTTCATTTTTGAGAGGTGTTTTACATTTCCTTACTTCAACCTACACCATAAATTACGCTCTTCTCTACTACTCGACTTAATGAAGGATGGTGCTTGATAATTATGCCTTTGCGTTAAAGCACTGGATATATAATGATAAAAATTCGCTTGCGGCCATATTAATAGTATCATGCCTACCGCATGAAAGGGATTGGCTCTTCGTTTTCCCATAGAGGTCAGCATACTTTCAATATGTTTTCGATTTTAGGACCTCAATCTCCTCTTTCACAGACTTCAAAATTTTGAATATATCTTTGCTCCTTGATGAACTGTCTCTTCAGTTTTTACGATGAGGTTCCCTGGGTGTTGGGCATTCCTCTTTTGCAAGTTAGGTTGTGAATGTAGAATGTCAATGTGCAATTTCGGCGGCTATGAGAAAAAATTCTTAGGTGCAACAGAGTCTGGTACGTATATCCATAATTCGCACATCTTCAGTTAGGTTTATTTACTGGAAAAGCCACCACGTCCACTATCAGTGCTGGTTCCAGGGGTTGCAGATAAGGCGGGCTGTCCACTTTCTCTCTCTCTTCTCTCCTCTTTTTTTTTTTTTTTTTTTTTTTTTTTTTCAAGCCGAGACAAGCACTACCTCGGCCTCTTATCCATTTTTATAGTGCATTCTAGAGAAAAGTGATCAAACTCGTCGATACCAATTTGAGGTGCTGCATCTTCCGTGGTGGTTTCAGTCTAGCTTAAGGTATTCTCTGGTTATTTGTGGAGAAACCTATTATTTTATTTATTTTGTTACCAGTTGTTCAACCGGCCGGTCTCAACGGGCACAACCCCTTTTCAAGAAGTGCGGTGTTGAACGCCTCAAAAATCCATCTAACGCAAATTACTCAGATATCAGATGAGCACAGACGCAGCTTTAAAGTGAGGGAATTAAATTGAGTAGGAAACACAGATATAACAGAAATAGACAGAACAGATATATTTAGTTATATGGTGGCATCGAAGAAAAGAAGGCACCTCAGCAACCCAGGATCTTAGCAGGAGTTGGAGCATACATCAGACACAAAACTAATCTCAATAATGTGCGACATCTTAGTCATACCCCTTTGTGCTACTGATTTTAATGACGTTATTCGATTAACAAGTGGTGTGGTACGCGAGTGGATATTTCCCTCGAGCACTTGCCTTGCCTCTACAGTACTATAGAACTTCTATTATTCATACGACAAGACTTACTAGTTATTCATAATAAAGGGTTCATAGTTGCTCATACTAAAGGACTTAGTTTTCCATACCTTTGGCCTTTGACTCGACCCTATCCAAAGCCGGATGAAACCAGGGCCCCCGCCCCACACAGATATGAGAAGCAGTAACTCCATACAAGGGGCGGATTTGAGACCCTTGGGGTATAGGGGGAGTTACTGAGAAGATTGTAAAAAGATTACACTCTCTGCTGGAATAATCACCACTTAGCCAGTTTGTATTTCTAGTTTGCCTCCGTAAAAATGACGTGGAATCAGAAGCTCTCATCGTCGTTGACGTATTGTGAGATCAAAATTCAAGCGATGTTCTATATATTAACGACAGGAAAGATTTTCTAGAGAACCGTTCGTTTGAGTGCCGATGTTTGATTGTGGATGTTTGCTTCGTGAAGTATATTTTGTACATGTTTCAGATTTTCAACGCATCTATGTTCACAAGGTTTCTGTAAATTCAACTCTGAAATTCTATCCCAGATCGGCCCATTGATGAGAAGTAGAATCGTGAAATTGAGATTAAGACGAAGAGGCTTATTCTTAGTCAGTAGTAAAAGAGGGACCGCAGTATATTGATATGAATTGATGAGCAATGAATAACCCCCAGGTGCAAGGTCAGTCGGATCATATAGAAGTGAATGGAAGTTAGATGTTCAACTCCGAAAACTTTCTAAGGCCATTGATGAGAAGAACCCGCCCATAAGAGTTGGAGATATAACAGGGAACCCTGAGGAACACCAGCTATTGACAGAAAAAGAAGAAAGTCGCTTTATCAGACAAACAGCCGTTACATTGAGAAGCCCGATTTTTGATAAGGAAAAAGAGTGCTAAAGAGATAAGTAAGCCAAAGAGAAGAAGGAAACCAAAAGGAAGGGAGCTTGGATAGCAGTGACGTGCGTATGCCATACCGCGTCATATATGCTCTGTGGGTAATACATGTTTCAAGCAGAATGAAGTGTATATTACCTAGCGTCCGGAAAGATGTCCATTTTTTCCTTGTTACAGAGCCCATGAAACTGTTTACCAAAATAGGTAAATACCTAAAGTCAAAATAATAATAAATTAGTCATTTGATTCTTACTCTTATTTAAGGCTTCATCAAAGGGAATGAAATTCCAGTGGATCTAAGAAGTGAGAGTTGAGAAGGGTTTCAATGAAATTCTTAGAAAGAATTGATCTTAGGAGTCGAGAGCTATAGGGCGATTAGGAACAGTTAACAGCATCATTTTTTTCGGAAGGTGTAGTGTCCTTGGAACATATGCGTGGCTATTTTTCCACACTGGTGAGGAAATTTTGGGTGCTAGTGATTGTCCCTCTAAGGAGCATGGAGATGAAAATTATAGTTTGAACGAGGCAGGGTGTGGTGTGAGTCACGGAAGCACCACTTCCTTCTCTCAAATTTAACTCGTTGAGTAGGTGTATATGCCATCCGGGCCCACACCGCCTACCTCCTCCACCGTTCAGTAGATTTCAGATCTCCTCTCTCGCGCGCGATCAAATGAAATGGATAGGTAAAGGCATATTAGGACACCTAAGATGATGATAATGGAGAGAGAAGAGTGAATATCTCCAGAATCCGTCAAGGGTTTGAATTAAAGGAAAATAGGAGGCCAAAGAGATGATTGGCCTTTCAGTTGGAGTATTAACAACAACAGAATCATCAGAGGAATAAGAGGAGGAGAAGGATGATTTACAAAAGTTGTTAGAGATTGTTTTTTTGGCAAGAGGCCAGATGGGATTTTGTTCAGTATGGGAGAACAAGTGAGGGTTTGTATATCTATCTGTTTTAATTGAAAGGCCTTTTTGCTCTGTCGAAGAGGAATCCCTAGAGCAACGCATTTCTATGTTGTAATGGAAATTGCAAGGCAGGTTTGCACTAGGAGAACGAGAATTGTTGCCCCACACCTGATAAAGCATTGGTTCTCTAGCCTGAATGGCCAATTTCGGGATAAACTCAAGCGCGATCAGTATGACCATGGTAATTTGAGGCAGTGAAATAAAAGGATTTAGTTCCAAAATGTACATAAACCTGTGCTCATTCCCGATCAACAATTACAGTTCCCACTTTTATCGCAAGAATCTGAAGCGTCTATCTCTTAAGATGATACAAAGCATGCCAAGTCATTCCAAATTTAGGTTAGGAAGCAATCGCTAGAAGCAACGCAATTCCCCCTAATCGGCCGATCAAAGTGCCCAAGAAAACCCTGCACAGGGCAGGATGTGAGATGTTGGAGTGTGAGAAAGTATTAAAATTAAGTGATATAGTTTGTGGTCAGATTTATCCGATTTTATGAGCAGAAGGCGTGTGATATTATTAGAGAGTAAAGGTACTCTGAGTTTGTAAACATAGTTGTACAAGTGGGATTCCTCAAGAATCGTTGGGACGAGCCTGGAATGCTGATTAAGGATTTATTAATATATTCAGTAGCTCCAGATCGTTTGGCAGTCCCCATAATACTGAATGATTCGGCTTCCTCCGCACCAAATCGAGTACGAGAGGAACTACAACAAATTCTCTAGTTTTGTGTTTATCATTGTAAATCCCCTAAATAGAGGACCTCGGCTAGTTGTAGGATGATTGAAGATTTATAACAGTCTTTCTCCCGTAAGAATTTTAGTAAGGTAATCAAAAAAAGGAATTGAAAATCTGTTCTGTTAGTTGAGAAACAGTAGCAGAGAGCATCAAGGAAATATGTCAAAAGTAGAAGCCCGAGAGAAGATTATTAAACCACAGAATATTCATTTTCGAAATTAGAGAAAAAGACATTTTCGAGACTCATCTACTGAAACGATAGCTCCTGTTATAGGAATGTTCATATTTACATAGGCACATACTCACCCTTCAAACGGAAATTATAAAATAAGTGTATAGTTGGATATAATTTAAACAGATGTATATAAGGAGATGGAATTTCTTAGCCGATCTGGGTTTCTCAGTATAGAGACATGTAAAATTTAGGTTATAGAGTACAGAGGTAGATATTCCATGGATGCAGACGTGTTATGAGGTGTGCTAAAATGGACCATTTTTTGATGGTTTGTAAAAGTCAAAGAAAGCCACGCTTGTGCAAATCTGCTATAATAAACGCACACGCACTCCCAAAATTACAAAATATAGAAAAAGAAAATAAAAATAACCCATCAAAGGAATTCTATACAGAAACAAACAGAACAAAAACCAAAGGAGAAATGATAAGGAAAAAATCCCTAGACTCAGCCTATAGGAGGTACCGTAGATTATTTTGATTAAAAACGGATATAAAACGCTATTTACAGCAAATATCTAAAATGAAGTAAATCCAGAAAGTTGGTTTAATAAAAATATTCATCAGCTCACTCACATTCGCTCTCGACGAAAATTGCTCGTACATAAAAAAAAAATATATTCTAGGTATGATCAAGCTAAAAAATGAGTATGTTGATGGTATCATCTCCACTAATCTGTCTCGCGTAACAATAAAGTGCGGCTCTAGCTATTAATAGGAAGCAGTCCAAATAAGTTTGATACAATATATTTTAGACGTCTTATTAAGGACCAAGTTTGGAGAAAACTGGACTAAAAATAGTCTATATTAAAAAGGAAATACGAGGTAAACGAATAAAAGAACAACATAAAGCGTGATCTACTAGCAGTGATCTATCTATCGGAACTAGATTTATTATTGAATCGATAAAAAGCTTTCTCATAATTTTTCACCAAAAAAGTAAGAAGTATCGGCTAAGTATCTCGGCCATTTTATAATCTCTGATTTACCGATATCGATACCATTCAATAATATGGCCGAACTACCGATAACCGATACCGATACTATCATGGATACCTTATCGCCTTGTAAAATTATTAGCATATATAAAGGGATAATCTATATAATATATATATATTAGTATATTACTATATATTATATTATAATTAATAGTATATCTATATACTTTTGTTATTTAGAATTCCTTTATGATGTATTTTCAGCTATATATATATATATGATGGTGAAGACGCCATCAATAAAAAATAAAGTGCGCACAATGACATTTGCTCTTCGGGTTCCCCATTGTATTTCTTTCTGTAAGTAAAAAACGACAAGTTTGATGGTATTTTTTGATCTGCTTCCAAGTTCAGCTTGAACCATTCCAAATTATGAAATGTCATCGGGTGAAGCAGCTGTTGTGTATAGACTATAGAGTTTTGATATTTTCATGATTCCTTTGTGTCCGAGTCTCTGAAGTATGGATTAATGATACACCAGACAAGACGACCAGACTTTTGTGCTTCTATAAGAAACGCAAAGCTCTTAATTGGTGACAGTTTTGAAGAAACAAATAGAGCTTAAATGGTGGCAGTTTTGACTTCTATTTTAGAATTAATCATATACTTTTCAATTTTGGGTTTGTTTTTAGTCCACTCCATTTTTTCACTCTCCTTTAAAATTTACTTTTTTGTCTACTAAATTCTTGGGCTGGTGCTGCTGCTGCTTCGTCCTGCCTTATACGAAAGGTACATTTTAAAAGAGCATCATTTCCAATTTCATTTGCAAATGTCCCTTCTACTTTTTATATAGCTTTATCACTGTCACAAGAGTCTCTCTATGCTTTATCAAATGGTTAAGAAGTATTTTTTTAATTTTTGGCTATCTTCAACTTGATACTTCCATTCTGTGTCCATATCATGATTAATAATATTATTGTATAATTCCTTTCTCACAAAATCTCAATTATTTAGTCTCATACTCCCATTACATGGTCCAATTTTTAGGTATATAAGCTTGTGAACAGTCGGTTAATTTCCTCTATGACAATATCAAGTCTGTGAAAATCTTATTATGCTATAAAAGTTTGAGAGGAGATTTGGTTGCATATATCATTTATTCTAAAAGGAAGTCTTAATTTTTCTCTGTTCTCTATACACGTTCTCACAATGAATTGCTGTATTATTATTATTTTGGTTTTGCCCCAGAAGTACAAAAATTTTCCACAGAAGGCGCAAATTAAGGAAATGGTGTTCGAGGGTAGGAAAGTTTCCGTGCAATAGTAAGATGTGTTGCTGGCTTAAATACAGTTTTTGTTTCATTGAAACATTGAACATTGAAAGTATAGAAACAATAATAAGCCGCCACATGGGCCTATCGAGACTCGCAATCAACTAGAGTAAATAGGCTCAATCGCCCAACATGCTTATGCCAAATCCACACAGCATCCTAAGGCTTGTCAATATAGTACACAACAACTAGGCTACCACCAAAACCCAACCTATAGCTAAGGTAGATACTAACAACGCTCACCCAATATTAATGATAATATGTTGTCAATAGTATACAACATGCAGTTTTACCTTAATAACTAACTAAAACCTCGCCAATTTGGCTTAGTAAAAATATACTATATGATGGTCGAACCATTCATATACCTCTCTAATCATTTCTTAAATGTTACAAGTGAATCACACTCAACTACCTTCTGTGGCAAATCATTCCAACCCTATTACTGAATGAATGTTGTTTCTTTTTCTTTTTTACATCCCTAGTCCCCCCCCCCCCCCCCCCCCGGTCTTACTTTAAAAGAATGTATGGTTTCTTTTTTTTTTTTTGTTTTGTTTCTTCTATCATGCTCCCTCTGAGAAATCGCTTTTTCTACAGAAAACATTCCTAATCCTTCAGCCTCTCCTCATAGATCTTATCCTCAAACCCAAAAATTATCCTTGTTGCTCTACGTTGGACTCCCCAACAAAAAAAAATTATAGGAAACTTTTACAATATAAATGACCGTCCTATGGGGAGAAAATTATGGGGAGGCTTGTAATATCTTGTGGCGTTTTGGCATGGGTTTTAGCCGGTCCCTATGGGGAATTTTCCCACAAGATCTCATTATATTATTACAATCTAGTGGGGAAGGCTTATAATAAATTCTTGCAACTTCCTACAATTTCCCCACAAAATACCACTAAACGCTTTACAATATTATTACAATATATTACGGGTGAAATCCATCAATTTCTACAAGTTTGCTTGTTGGAAATTCCCTTCGCTATATATATATATATATATATTATACTAGTATATATATATATATATTATATATATATATATATGATATTATATATAGTATATATATTATATATATAATATATATAGTATAATTATATATATAGCATAATATATAGAGTATATATATATAATATTGATATATAAATATACCAATCATAAAATTTACGACACAATTTAATTTGAGTAATAAATAAATTATCACGTAATATTATTATATATTGTGAGTTATACTATGAGTATATATTGAGTATTATATATATATATATGCATACTTAGTCGCAAACCTCCGTAATAGTCCACCATAGTAACTATATAGTATATAACCATCTAAAAAATGTTCATTAATAGGTTTCCCTTGATAAAGATTAAATTGAGTAGTCCAATCTATCTTTCTGAAGTCTGAATGTGGAGAGAGAACTACTTCTCTATATAAGAGTATAATAATTAACTATATACAGTTTTCAATAGTGACACTGACTGAGTGAAGCCGCCTCCATAAAAACTTCCCATAGGAAAAAACCTAATGGCCATTTGGACTTTTTATAAATATATGGTCTGGTTACTCGTTTTTTCCCCTTATGCATTGTAGCATATAACACGTCCCCGCATCAGGAATATTCCTCACTAACAAAAAAATTTATTGAACTCCTTTTATTGAAGTTATTATCTTATTTAGTTTCTGATTTTGTAAACTAAAATAATTATGGAAGAAATATTAAAACGATAAAATATACTTACAAGAGAAAATTATAATTGAAATCACATTCTCTTTTTATATAATAGAATATATTTTAATTTTGAATAGAGAAAGAGAGTGTCTGGACACGTTATTAAAGTCTAATCTATTTGAACTAAAAGTTAATTGAAGAATAACAGTTTAATAAGAGCGATAATTGTCATCAAATACTAATAAATCAATAAAAATATACATATTTATCTTTCGCAATTAATAGCTTAGTACATATAATACTCATAGTATATATTAAACAATATAGTTTTTTCAACATTAATACTAAAATTAATCAATAGGAGACTAAAACGTTGAGTTGCTAAATATCAATGAATAGTGGTAGCGGAAATACGATATCATTCTATACCCAACGAGTAGTAAAACTTCGGAAATATAAATAATATTTAATGAACAATCATGTTTTTGTATTATTAACTAACTTTCCTATCTTAATATTATCTTTTTTTACTGTACCTAGAGTCATATAATACCGAGTTTACCACTCATTTTACGCTAATATTGTGAGATCCGTAAAAATTAGGCTAGTAACCTAAATATATATATGTAGTGTTGTAATACTTAGGTCTGTTGACAGAGCTCACTTCATATCTAGGAATCACGGAATTTCAATATCCATTCCTTTAAATCTATAATTTCCTAAATAATATCACTAGGGTAAATCAATCTAGTATAATAAATAACCTTAAGATTATTAATTCCAAGAAATCATTATTGAAGTAACTTCCACTTCAAAGGAAAGGATAAGAGAGACCCGATGAACGAATTAGGTGGGAGTATAGGAGATATGAGATATGTAGGGAAACATAACAAGAATAATGCCATGAGGTGAGTAGGTCTAATGTGTAGTAGAATTGGATTGATAGAGCCCAAAAAGTGGATATATAAATAATGCTTTGTGGATAGGGAATGCCCCTCGAAATTCAGTAATTTTCTCTAAACAAATCACGCCAGGGTTGTGGAATATTATTCCAAACCACTTGCTGTCAATGAACACAAGGCTTAATGAGAGAAAAAGGATTGCTTGCCTTTTTGAGAATCTAATTGCAATGTTTCGCTTTGGGTCAGTCCTCGAGATCTTGCTTAAGATAAAAGCTTAATGGAATCAGCTCCTTTTACAGTAGAGTTCGTATAGCTGGCGCGCCGAAATAATGGAGTATAATATATTACACCGTTTTTTTTGGACGAAATATACCGAAGAGAAATAATATTATAATAACCTCCATTGGTGTTTGACACTGTTCAAGGAAAAAATAGCATAAGAAGTGGTGAAAAAACACGGTGTAATTGTGACACTTTCAATAGGCAAAGCTTCCACCACGTTATCACATTCCTAGGCTAAAAGCCTTTATGGAGTCTATGTGACCTCGAGACAATCTTCACCTATATAATGTGATTATTAGTTATTAATTTCTCCGTATATGGGGGATTCCGTCAAAAATATTGAGTTATATATATATGAGTGCAATCAAATCAAGAATTAGCATAGATATATTAGAAATAAACTATAAGTATAGATCTTCAGATATGCTTAATTCAACCAATAATTTAAATGAGGAAAAATTGTTGTATGCGCTATTTAAAGTCATAATGTGTAAAATATTTTGTGTGTTTATATAAAAGTATCCTATAGAGATGTTTTTATGAAGAAACAGTAAACTAGGCTTGCTATTAGCAATTATTAAAAGATATACGAAGCATTGATGTATAATTATAAGAATCATCTCACACTTTATAAAAACTTTTATTTCACCTAATAACAAATATCTAAATTACTGGATTCAAAGGTATTTAAAAAATGAATTGTTCATTATTATAAACTTTAAATAATAATTATATAATTAATAAATATAATAATATAAAATAATAATATAATTCTTTTTGTAATATTTATATTGTTTTTATAAAATAAAGATTGTTATTGAATGATAAATATTTGATATTGAATATAATATATTTATTATTATTATACTTTTCATATAAATATATATTTGTTTAAAATTAACCTAATTACATATCCAATCCTTACTTTAATTATACTACCACAGACTATATTGGTGAGGGTTAAATTATAAGGATAAGGACGAGGAGACACTTGCCGATGCGGAAATTACGAGGAATAAATGTATTATGTGAGAAGATAATGCTAACAGATATCACGATAAGTAAAAAATTCGAGAGATTAATACTTAACGTCGTACCATGTTATTAATTAAAATGACACTAAATCATTATGTTGTAGTTAAACTCGTTCCGCTAGTCTCAGTAGAGAGAGTTTCCCTACCACTAGAGCTTCATATTACTGAACGATGGCATCATTATAGTAATAATTTCGTGCGTAATACTGGAGGTCTGCGATACTAATGGCTCCTTTTTGGTCCCATATGAAGGTAGTATATAAACACCATAGTCTCCCCTTATATATAAATCCTAAACGCCCTCAATTTCACTCTATATAATATGTACTAAATACTTGTTTACCTTCTCAACACCTCCTAGGCATGTATTTCGCCTATTTATAACTTGCTCTCACCAATCAAACCTATTTTTTTTTTCTTCAGTCTTCCATAGATAATGGTTTCGATTACGCAACACAGTTTCATTTTATCAGAATCATAGTTCACGCTTTAACTTTTCACAAGTATCTCTAGCTCTTATATAAGATTTGGATATTTTTTCTCAACTCACAGCATAGCTCTTCTCGGAGAAATATATCCTGAATATGGTCGATAACGAGATTAAAACTATCTCTAACTCTGTTTATTAATTTGTCGCCGCTTCCAATTTATAATTCCCTTTTCTTAAACCTCACCAACACCATACTCTCCTGTAATACGCGCAGTGTCCAGTGAAATCACGTATTAGGATACAGAGTTCTTGCTTCACGAATAACCTATATAAAAAAACATAATACCTCAGCTTAAGAAAGTAAATTGTCACAATATTTACTGAATCAACAATATTTGTACATGTAGATCTTATATATATACCTATCTATTAAATATATACCATGTATACCAAGTAATCACTATAAATAAATCATAAACATACAGTATAACAACTAATTATAATACCTCTAGTATGACTCACCTAATAGTACGCATTTAAATACGGCTTAGTTACCTTTATTAACTAATCAAACCAAGATTTAATATGAAAAATACCAGTCACACACTATTCCCGTCGCATTCACCCAACTTTTCCTTCTAGCGATCTACTTGACATCATACTACGTTCCCTTTTCATCCAAACTATAATATACCTAAAATATTTATATATAAAGTCCAGATACAAATTGTTCCAGCTGCTCACTTTTACATTCATAATCAATAAACTTATCACTAATACCATATTATAGAGGACTGTCCTCAATACTCACTACAACACATTAACTATACACTTATATCTTATAACGTTAATCACTTATCTCAAACCCCTCCTTTTTGCACAACTACTACTGCGGAAGTCCCCTTCTACTTAATACCATAAATCTACCTCAAAAATT
>JABUQX010023036.1:0-5000 GCA_015478945.1 Trachelipus rathkii | reverse complement strand
TTATAATCACACAAATCATTTTCTTGGTCCACAGACTCAAGCCAATCCCCATTAATAATCGTAGTTAAATCTTTTATTTGAGTAACTTAAGTGAAGAACCATGCACTTTTTACTATTAAAGTTCCTTTGCCATTTATCGATAATCTCTTTAAAAAATGTCCATTTTAGCCCTTTATCACAAATATTATTTTGCATAAGAAAATTTAAAGAAAAAAGTAAATAAAAAATCTGAAAAAATGTTAAGCTCCATGTAAAATATATTAATTATTAAGTCATGCCAGTCCTACTTTACAAATTACTATTCATTACACTAGTTTTTTTATTACTACTACTACTACTATATTTTAAAAATCATTTTCTAGCCTTTTCAGTTGCTCACATATGTGCAAAGCACTTTCAATAGGAGTAAATTCTTGGGATTCTTTTAATATGGAAATAGAATTCCTCAGAATTTCAGGTTGTTATCAGTAACTCAAAAACTCAATTCCTTCATTCATCTACTTGACCAATTATTTATTACAATTTACAATTAATATAATATTTATATTTTGGTATATTTCAAGAAAGAATTAAAGGTATTTAAACGTGAAAAGTATTTAATGTTCTTTTCGGAGAAGGGAGAACAGTCTTGATTCTTATAGTCAAAGATAGGCGTAACATGCACAGTTTTCATTGATGCTTTGATGATGCTTAATGATTCTTCACAGAAGCAAATTTATTTATTACTGTATAATCTTCATTTTTATTTTTAAGAGCTGTGGCGGTGCGCATTTTTGGTAAAAGTTTTTTTTTAATATAGGAAAAAAATATTTTATACCTATATAGTTATAGTGTAGCGTGAGCGACATTTTACTCTTTTCGAGCAGTAGGTTTTTATCGATCGCGCTCGCCAGATTTTTTTATCTATTGCCTATTAGAAAATGACATATAACTTTAAGTCGACCGGCAGGGTTTGCTTTCCTTTTTAACGAAGATGTTAGGTGACCTCGTTGAAGATTTTTTTTACGTAGACCTTTGGCGCTAACTACATGGACCGACGATGATTCGCTTTCACTTTCAAATTTCATATTCTTCTCGGCGTAGTTCTCAATGTCAACCTTGAAATATTTTCTCTATATAATAAATTTATTTATTATTGAATTTTTTATTTTTTAATACGCAGGTGGTCAGATATTTATTTTTTGTATTTTTTTATTATTATATCATTATTATATTATTATTATTATTATATTATTATTATTTTTTATAACGATTTAAGAATACCTTTTATATTTAAATAAAATAATATTTAGCAGTAAAGGCATTTATAAAGCCGCTGATCAACAAAATTTCAAAAAATCATATTATCATTTAGAAAGATGGAAAAGGAATCGCTAGTATCAGGAGGTGCAACAGGCGCTTTAAAAGACGTTCAACAGACTCCACTGAATGATCGAAATAACGATATGAAATTAATCGCAAAATATTGCAATTTCTCGAAAAGTGATGATGCGAATCGACGACAGAGAGTAATTAGATTAAAGGAAAACGATTGTAAAATCGATTTTAATAGTTTATTCTTTTCGAAAAATTGGGAAATGATAGAAAATTGTGCCAATAGAATTCTGAGCGCGGAAAGTGTTGAAAATCTCCCATCGTCATACCGTGCATCTATAGAAGAACGTCGAGAAAAAGTTAAAATAGCCAGTCCATTATTTTTCAGACACGATGAAAAAGCTGCAAAATTTATTTTAGACCATAAAAATCAAATCTTAAATTTATCAGTATTTTATTCAATGAATTCGTTGCGTAGCAACAAAAGAGAACGAAAATATTTCCCTTTTTCCGAAGATGATAAAATTTATCTCGCCAATATAAGAGAACGAGGTTATTTTAAAAGAAAAAAAAGCGACCTCATAGAAAGTTATCGAAACACTGATATATATAAGGCTTCTTTTTCTGAAGAAATTTACGATCAAGAAGAAAATAAAGATTCTTCTTTATATTTAATAATTCCAACATCAACAGAATCGTTGAATAGTGTCGAATTTAACTTTACCTACTTTACCGACCATCAGTTCGAAAAATTGAACGCCTCTGAAAAGAAAATGTGTATAAAGATTAATAAGATTCCAATCACTTCGAGTCAGTTAATACAAAATATCCTTCAAGAAAATCCGACGACTTATCGTTTAGAAAAATTTGAAGAAACGGACTATGAAACAATCGAGGTTATAGGGGAAATGATTGAAAAGATGATCGAGGCATCGAATAAAAATAAAAGAATAATATCGCTTAGAGCAAGAAGAAATTACTTTCAGCTATTTCTTTTCAACGCCGTTTTGCTTTTGATAAATCCAAATTGCCAATTATTCTCTACTTCCCCCTTGAATTACTTTTCGCTGAAACTGTATTTTTTCCTTCGATCGTTCTACGTTAAACCGAATGAATATCTCAAGGAATTAAAAGAGTTTCAAAAATCGTATATGGTTCACTTACCGAAGGACGACGTTCTGAAATGTTTATTCGTTCGTTATATCAATAACGAAGAGAACAACATCAACGGTTTAAAATTTTCAGGAAATAAACGGCGTGAAAATATTCTTCCGAGATCCCCAGCTTTCCCGTTAATGAGCTCATCGATTTTTAGCATCTTAAAAGAGAATTTGGAAGTTATAGATAACGTACCTTCTTCGGAAATAGCAAAATGTCGTCAAAAGAAATTGAAGGAGAAATGTTTAGTCGTTATCGTGATTTTTCTCGGATTGGTGTACGGCCTCGACTGGAAAAAGATTAAAGAATTGTCGTATGCGGGTGTTTTGAATTTGATATTAGGTATACGTTTCGATGATAAACTACCTCCCCCGCACGTTCTTGGGCTTCCCTCTTCGATTTTATTTTTGTTGGGAATTAATCCTCTCGAATGTTACAAGTTTAAGTGTAACGACGAGAAAGATGAGGGATTAGAAAAAGAGTGGGGTGGGTTTCTTCGTTATACGACCATATCTGAAAATCGCGAGAATGGCATCATGCTTTCCTTCGATAGGAAACTATTTCATTCGAAGGGTGGTGGTGGAGGTGTTCGATCTCAGTCTTCTCCTCTATCGTTTGTTTCAAGAAATTTTCAAGACCATAGTTCCGTTATCGAAGATTCGAAAGTTTCCTTAAATTGGTTTAAGAAAAAATTGCTTCGAGAGAATGGAAACGAAATCGTATATCCTAAAGCGGAAAAGGCGAAGAGTCAAATTGCGGACGACGGAAATCGCTTTTTCAAAATATATTGTCGAGATTCGCCGTTTAATTTGCTATCATTGATGAAGAAAAACGAAAATGGCGAATTCAATTTTTGTAATATAGGCGATATGACGTTAATGGCGTTCTTAACGTTGCGTCGCTTTACAAAAAACGTAAGTCTAGAGAGCAAGGTGGATTTTATAAAAGCCGCGAAATGTTTTAAATCGGCGATGCTGGAAATTATCGTACGAGATATTTCTGATCATGAAATTCCCCACTTCTCTTTGGAAGAAACTGACGAATGTCCCTCGCAACCTAAAAGAGCTAAATTAACGACTATAAGCCTACACCGCGTTAAAAGCAGAAACATAATGTCATCGAATGTTTTTCCAAACGGAAAAAAATTAGATTCTCGACTCGACGAAGATGGGAATGAAATTACTAATAATGAAAGGAAATCCGATTATAATGTGGCACCCATCGCGCTTAAGAGAAAGTTTGTACCAACGGCGGAAGCGGATATGAGTAGAGATTGTAGAAGTAAACTCGTAGACATTTTGAAAAAAATAAACGATGACGGTTTTAACAAGGGGGAGAAAAAATATAAAATTACTAAGGAAAAATTGATTGAAATAAAATCCAAATTTCACCCTCGTCTTAGCGACATCGAATATTGCTTAAACTTATTAAGAATATCTTCATTGAATTTCGTTTCTGCGACGTACCTCAAAATGTCGGATGATAGCAACTATTTTCATCGAGAGTGTTTAGAAAGGAATTTCATAAAAGAAATGAGCGAGGTAAAAACATTTTATTCGGATTTACCACACTTACACGATGAGCTGTGTAAATCGCATTTTCATTTTCGCTAATTGTCCCGATCGTCTCTGACAATTAAATCCATTTTTTGTAATGTTACTAGCTTGCGTGTCATATTGTAAAATATAACTTTCTAACATATTTTCAATTTGATGTAATCTCATTATCATTGAATTTCGTATTGTTTTAATATAAAATAAAAGACCAACAAAATCATATTTTTTCCATTATTTTATTTTCCTTTATGAGTGTTCTTGATACTTCTTCTAGGCGATGCCGAATCTTCGAGCGAGATTTGGTTGTTCGTTTATCGAAAGTTTAATAAATCCAGCTAGGGTAGGTTGGGGAGTTTGGTCGAAGCAAAAACTTTATTTTTATATTGACGTGATTTGCAATTTTAATAAAATACTCTTAAAAAAAAAAGAAATTAGGAATTACGGCTGGAAAATAACCCACAAATATATAGCGTTAATTTGGTAATTTACAACGTACAACGGCGAAGGCGTTAACGTTCTTAACGATTTTGGTGCGGTGGTGGTCAAAACATAAAATATTAAAAACTGTTTGAAATCGACCTTCATTTTGACGTCGCCGACGACAGCGCTAGCTTGCGTACCAATCCTTTACCAAAAAATAAACGTCCACGCCTTATGACGTTCTCAACTCAATTGTAAAACCATTTACCATCTAAAAATTACGATTTTACTATAGCGGGAGAAACTCAAACCCCCGTCAATCCCCTTTCCTTATGTACGTGTAGGCAATATAGAAAAGGAAGAGCGTGACAACGTGAGTGACGCAGATTCTTCTTTGAAACCTCCAAGATCTAATTTAAAAACCGGGTTACCTCCAAGTTTATTCGATATCGAATACGATTTCCTCCTCCTTCCATACCAAATTATTGTACGTCTCAGTACCAAATTCGCAGCAGTGAGCGATCCGACGTATTAACTAATCGCGCGTAATCC
>JABUQX010023035.1:12500-17500 GCA_015478945.1 Trachelipus rathkii | reverse complement strand
GTAAGTTCTTCAAGATTTGTTTTCATACCCCAACTTTACCTTGAATCTTTTTATTTAAAAACAAAAATATATATATAGCCAGATATACAGTATAGCTTAAATATCCTTACATTCTTACATGCTAAACAACCTGCATAGTACAAAATCTCATAGAAAATCAGATTTTGTCTGTACTGAAGGTATTTCGATTCGAGAATGTTTGGTTTGTAGTATTGCACCATGTCGAGAAGTATGACCAACGACCCTACTAGAAACAGCGGAAACATCTTTGACATTTCTTTCAACATCGACCGAATGACACGGATACTTTGGTAGGAGAATTTGTTGATTACTAACCAAAATATCATCACTAATATCATCAAGAAGAGGTGGGGGGTGATAGGAGTACTCCCCCAGTCTATCAGTTCCATGTAGGAAGTGGCGTTGAGATTGACGTTTAGCTGCCTTTTATCAAAGCAGCGAACTTGCACATTGGTGGAGGAAATTTTCTTTCTTGCTTGAAGAATTTGTTGACATGAAAATCTTCTTATTGTTTCCCGTTCATCTGCAACACCAGCTAGCAACAAGTTTTCTGGATGACAAAAATAGGAGTTGTTTAGGAGCACTGGAGAAATGATGTTCTGATCCTCAGGAGAAAGTTTTTGATACTGTGATACCATAAAGTGAAAATTCTTTGCACCATCTTGACAGAAGGGATGGGAGCGGATATAGAACCATATGGGGGCATAGAAGTTCAGTACGAATCGTACCAAACGCCTCAGATCATCAGATGCGGATTCTGTTGAAACGTACAATCGAAGCAGTCTGTTAGCTTTAGTTAGCCACCTTGCATGGCTTAAGGCACCCGGCTGTGCAGTTTTCAAATACCGCATATTATTATGATCTGCATTTTGTACCCCTTGCTGAATTAATAAACAGATTTTTAGTAAATACAGCTGGTCAGAACTTAGATCTTTCGTAACTGTTTCAGGAACATCAACTACAGAGCCTGGAATTGGTTGAAAATTAATGATGGGTTTGGTCTGAGGATCAAATGAGAGCAGTTTGGTTATAGGTCCTTCATGTGACGATGGGCCAGTTGTCTTCCCATCAACAACACTAAATAACTTCCTGAGTGGCAGTTCATTAAAATGCAACATGCATATGAGCCATTGAAGTGGTCTTTTAAGATGTAACTCCAACAGTGTGATTATTCCATTCTTGTTACCCGTATTCACAGGAGTTCCATCGCAAATCACTGCTCTTAAAGTCTCTGTAGATCTTGTTCGTTCAATAATACCCAGAATTTCATTAAATACATCTCGAGATCTTCCTGAGTTAGGACTAACGTGATCGATGTAACATGCATCTGGAAATGACACTAGCACGTAATGTTCTTCTCTAACTTTTCTACGCACACCTCCAGTATCGACAAGTGTTTCATCTATTTTTCCATCGAAACCAATGCAGACCATACCTCTGTGTTGCAGCAAATGCTCCTCTGACTGTTTGTCTCTCCAGTATTTTCTTTGGCGTTGTAACTTACTTGGATCAACAACGTTTTTTGGTGACAGAAGTCCGAGGTCCTTGAGGGCAGCATTAACTATGAGACATGCATCTCTATTGCTCACATTTGTCCTCTCTAATGCTTTACACAACTCAGGATACTGGTTTCTATTTTGAGGGTGACATTCTTCCATTTCTTCTGATTCTAAGGAAAATGATTCTTCTAGCACATCACTCTCACTGCCTGATAATTCAACTGAACTTACACATTTTTGCGTATCTTTGTGTCTCATCTTACTTTCAAATGTCAACCGTTTCCTTTTCCTTTCCTGAAGTTTCATGTTTTTCTCTGTTCTTTCCTTGTCCACCTTTCCTATTATCATGCGTCTTGAAGTGTTTTGATCAAGCCAAAATTGCCATTCCAATACAGGGATTTTCTTTTCATTGGGACATTGACATTGATTACGTTCAACTATACCATTATGAACACACTTGCACGCGCTAATGTCGAAGAGACGAGAAAATGATTTTATTTTATCTTGATATGTTAGAGAAGATTGTTTATTTCTTGAATATTTCATCAAATCATTGACATTCACTATTAGTCTCTTCACTTTCACTATAACACTTTCAAATTCTATTGTTGGAATGCCTGCTTTATTGTATATGCCTTTAACTTCTGTTGCCACTAACTTTGCTAGATGAGTAACACTGGCATCTTTGTTGACTACTTGATGGAACTTGTAGGCTCTAAAAACATCCTCAGCCAGTGGTAGCTGATTTTCGACAAGTGGTTGTGGATAACCGAATATTGCATGCCTGTCTTTATGCCTTGTTGCACATGCCATGATACGTCTTGCAATAATAGTAATAAACACTGCACCCACAGGACTTATCTCAAACGTCGAATAGTCTGGATCTGAAATGAGACAGAAATAGCTCTCAATTAGTATTAAAACCAAATTTTGAAGAACAAAGCATATAAAATTCATAACTTAAAAATAGTAAAAAACGATGTCAAAACCCTTTTAAAAAAACTAAAGTTGGGCCCCCTAGACATTGAGTAAATGCAAAATGATTTTTTGTCCCACTACAGGGAAGCCAAGGAGCACCAATTTGACCATGTTTGGTTATCCCACCAAAATTCAACCCAGCTTAATATATATATATATATATATATATATATATACCTCTATATATATCTATATATATATATATATATGTATATATATATATATATATATATATATATATATATATATATATATATATAAAGAGAGAGAGAGAGAAAGAAAGAGAGAGAGAGAGAGAGAGAGAGAGAGAGAGAGAGAGAGAGAGAGAGAGAGAGAGAGAGAGAGAGAGAGAGAGAGAGAGAGAGAGAGAGAGAGAGAGAGAGAGAGAGAGAGAGAGAACCTTTTATGCCTTCCTCCAACTTTTATATAAATCTTCACATTTTCCTGTTCATTATTACGCCGGGGTCCTTGAAGATCTTTTTGAATCTATCCCTCATCCTATCTATCTCTATCTATGGTTTATATGCAAGCTATCTTCGTACGCCTTTGCCTCGTTTACTTTCCACTCTTTTTCTTAGTGTGTTGTGGAATATTTCTCCAACTTATTCAACTTCACCACTCAGATTCTTACCATGTGGAATTTCTTCTTGTATTTTCCAACGCTGCAATTCAGATTCTGACCTTGATATTACTTCGATTATAATTCACCCAAAAATGTGCGTTTTTGATTCTGGTAAATATGCCACAATACTGCTAATTAATTTACGAAATAATCTCATGTTTGGTTATTTATTAATGTGGCATTCCTCTTCTAACACAAAAGGCTCTGAAATAGATTCTTTTCATAAAATATAAAATTTGGAATGTGGAAAGGATGGATGATAGTCGGTTGGATAAAGGGATGTATACTGGTGAGTGTGCTGGAGAAGAATACGGGCCCGCCATGCGACGCACTCTCAAAGAAACGACACTGGACCCTGATGCATAGCCTAACAGGAATTAAGTGTTTGGAGGAAGAAGAGATCATGTCGCATCAGTTGAATAGGACAAGATGCACGAAGCACCATTAAAGGGAAGTTAGAATGTCGGCGAACTCGAGATAGCAGGAACTGGAATGGCGAGCCCTGTCTCACCTTGTGAGGGTTAGTTTGTTTGCGATGGATCTTTTTACGTTGTCAAGAGTGATGATAACCCTACATTTTGACATACCATGCCATAGTTGTGAGGCAGCTCCACGGTGTCGGACTCCCGCAATCAAACTCCCTCACAAAACCCGCCAATTCACTATTCGTGATTATGCATCCTTTCCTCCTGTTCAAGGTGCTCTCTGTCACAAAGCTAATCGGTATCTTTTCTCCTAGTAGCCGAAGCGTAGCCTCCTTCTTTAACCTGAAACAAAGACCAAGGGTAATAAGGGGGCTGAGCTGTAAGGCTGGCGGCTGTTCGCTTTTTCAACTCATCACTTTTCAACTACTTCTTTATCACTTTCCTGTTCCAGTCATGCATATCGCATCTTACCCCCAGTCGTTGGGGAGAGAAGCGTGAGGTCGATGATAGATGTAACGATGATGATTTTGATGATGATGATGATGGATGATGATGATGATGATGAGTATGATGATGATGATGGATTTTGATGATGCATGATGTGATGACTTTTCAAGTTTCTTTGAGTTCAAGTCCATATTATCATAGTTTTATGAAACGAGTTAAGCCAAGAATAAAAAAAGTCTAGAACGATGTTCGCACTACGAAATACAACTAATTCATTGTGTTGAAAAATATACGAATCAAAAGAAAATATATAAGTTTGGCTCGAACACATTTTTATTTGATATAAAAATTCAAAAAAAAATTTTAAAAAAGAGCTTCACACCTATAAAATATTAAAAAAAACAAGTCCTAATTATTTATTTAAATCTATGTAACCAAGGTAACTTAACTAACCAAACTTAACCTACCAAACTTAATTATTTCTTGTGAATTCGTATATTTTCAAACATGATCAGTATAATTTTCGTAGTGCGACACACGTTCTAGACATTTAGCTATACTATCAGTATAATATATATATATATAGGACCTGTTACTATATAATTATATATATATATATATATATATATATAATATATATATATATATATATATATATATATACTATTATATATAATATATTACATACACGCCATAATTCTGGTTTATATTTTATTTTTTTTTTAAACTAAAGGAATAACCCAAGGGTAAACCGCAAAGTTATGGCAGGAGTCGGGTCTCTCGGCTTTCCGGGGAACGACGGGGTAGGACTATTCCCCCCCCTCCGGGGAGGGTCTAAGGAACCCCCGCTCTTTGGTATATGTGTCGTGGGGGTTTCCTCGCCCTCCCCTACGGCGTGTATGAAACGTCGCCCCTTCTTCCCCCGTCGGCTCGAGCCCCTTAATTTTTTTTTATTTATTTCTTGTTTTACATTTTTGTAATAAGCTTGATAGGCTGATTCCAAATATT
>JABUQX010023035.1:0-7500 GCA_015478945.1 Trachelipus rathkii | reverse complement strand
ATATAATAATATATTATATATATATATATATATATATATATTAATATATATAATAATATATTATATATTAATATATATATAATATTAATATATATATATATATAATATATTATATTATAAAAATATATATATAATAATTAATTAATTATATTAATATAAGGATGTATATGTAAGTAATGATAATAGTATTATATATACATCAATCTTAAAACACATATTATTTTTTTATAATTCAACATTTAAAGTTTTAGGAAAGAAAATTCCGCTTGCATATACTATGTATAATGCAGATAATGCATGCATGGAAAGTAATTTTATCAGCTCATTTTCTTGAAAAATTATAAATTAGGCAATATATATAAAATAATTTATTTAACAGATTCGATAAGGGATAAGCTTTTCTTGTTTTGTTTTCATATCGTTATTATATAAATATACTTAATTAATAGATAATCATCACGATGACTTATTATTAAATATAAAGTAAAATTTTTAATTTTAAATGCCATTTGTCATTATACATTATATTATTGTCATATTTATACAGCACAACATCAACACATGCATTATATATTAATATATATATATATATATAATATATAAATAATATTATATTAATATATATATTATTATATATATATATTAATTATTATATATATTATATATTAATATATATTATAATATATTATATGTAATACTATATATATATATAATTAATTATATTATATATATAATATATTATATATAATTAATATTAATTAATATATATATAAATATATATATATATATATATATATATTATATTATAATATATTATAATATTAATATTAATTTTAATATAATATATATAATATATATTATTAATAGATATATATAAAAATATAATATAATATATATATATTTTATATAATTAATATTTTAAAAGAAATAATATATAATTTATTAATATATAAATAAGATTATTTGTATTAATATATATATATCAGAGGGCGACTCCTGCACTTCGTTAGTAATACACATTTGCATATTATACGATATATATATTATATAATATATATATATATATATAATATACTATATATAATATAACATATATATGTATATAGAATAACTCTTAATCTTTATATTTTAGAATTTTTTTACGAATAGGTCAGCAGCAAGAAGATAAAATGATTTCTTATGATTTTTTATTTTAATTTATTTATTTAAATATTTAATATATTAGAAATATTATTTATATCATTATGTATATATTACTGAAAAATAGTACTGAAAAAATATTGTTACATAATAGTCGTATACCTATTTAATATTAAAATAACGATATATTATAATTATACCCATTTAAAAATGGAAGTAGCTTTACTGCTTAGCCTCAATAGAGTATAGAGTAGACGGGGAATCATCGGACGCTGTCAAATTTTTTATCTATGAATTTTAGCTATAAGTACAAAAATGTTGTTTATAATAATAATTAGTGTTTTATAGATATATATATATATTAATAATATGTTTAATAATAAAAGAAATTTTACAGATTAATTTAATAATAACTTTATACTCATTTACTCTAATAAAATTATTTAAATTATAAACAAATAATATTTAAATAAATAATATAAATAATAATATTTATTTATAAAAATAATTTTCTAAAATATATCTTAACTCATATAATTAATGGAAGTTAAATTTTATATTATATAGGTTATTATAATTATATTATAATAAATATTCATAAATATTATCGTCATTATACCTATAATGAACAACTCCTAAATAGAAATACGTTTTATATATATAAATTATACATATTAATAAATAACTTTATATATTATTTATTAGTCAGATACTCGAATATAACTCTAATATATAAAGTATTATATATTATTAATATAATATATAATATATGTATTTAATATATATATATATATATTATATATATTATATATATATATTATATATATTATATTTAATATAATTACATATATTATATTATATATAATTATATATATATATTTATATATATATACACATATATATATATTAATATATATATATTATTTATATATATAATTAATTAATATATTAATATATTTTATATATATATTATATATATATTATAATAAGATATATATTATATATATATATTAATATAAATATATATTTATATATATATATATTTTTCTTTTTTATAATATATATATATATTATATATATTGTATATTATATATTTATATTAAATATATATATATAATATATTATAATAATATATATATATATATATTATATTTACCATCTCAATATAAATTAATTATGATATATATATATATTATTTATAATAATTATATATATATATATTAATTTATATATATTATAATAATTATAATATATTATTATAGTATATATATATAATATATTTAATATTATTAATATAATATATTATATATATATATATATAATATATATTATATTAATATATATTATATATATATATATATTTATTATATATAATATATATATTATTATATATTATAATATAATATATATATATATAATTATTTTTAATATTATTATATTTATTAAATATTATTAATATATAATATATATATATATTTATTGATATATTATTTAATAATTATATTATATTATAATAAATAATATATATATATATATTATATATATATACATATATAATTTATAATATATATATATTATAATATATATATATATATTAATATATTAATATATATATAATATATAATATATATATATTAATATATATATATATATATTATTATATTAATATATATATATATATATTATATATTATTATATATATAATTATATATATATATATATTTAGTTATGAAAGAAGAAGATGATATTGGTTAGTTATAATTAGAAGTAGATATGATGAGTAGAGAGAGTATTGTAGAGATTAAGATTGATGATTTATGATTATTATAGGTTATATATATGATAAGAGAGTAGAGAGAGCAGAGCACGTAAGTATAGTTTATAAAAATAGTACTGGTAGGCTATATAGCCCACTAGTACTATTATAATATTTATATAATTAATATAATCTTTAATTTCTCAGTTGTGAGATGTAATATTTTAGATAGTAATACATAATATAACTGATATGAAATATTGTGCTACAGTACACGTCTATATAAGGTACTTTTTGTAAAGGGATGACATTATACTTATATATAATAGACTTCATACCCTCATGTACACTTATTTTTTTATTAAATGTCACTAGTATATTAAATTATACAGTTAAAGTGCCATTGCCTGTAATGTCGAGGCATATAAACCTGTTATTAAATAAAAAATGACAATATTTAAATAATATAAGTTAACCAATGAGAACAGCGTGATAATTTGTGAATGTGATTACCTATTTGATATAGCGATATAGGTCCTACACCTTGGAGAAACTGAGCACTGAGTCGGAATTCATCTTAGATAGAACCTCAGCGAAGAGAGGTATAGGACTCCTATACATTATATTAAAATGTGCCATTTATATTAAGTTAATTTACTCAATAATAATATTTCGATATTTCATTTTATAAGTAAGTACTTTTAGTGATGTTATTTAATTAGATTTATAATTTTACCTTATTATAATTGTTATCCAATTGCCAAGAACTTATATTATTAACTAATTTAGCTCAATTAAATATTATACATATAGAAAAATATAACTCAATGAGTAAAATAATTACCATATGATATGTATCTCTATATGTATTATTAATTTATAGAATATTATATAATAATAATATAGTATATTATAAATATATTAATATATTAATATATTATTATATATTATATATATAATATATATAAATATATATATTTATATAATATATTATAATATATATAATGATAAATATAATTATATATATATATATATAGATATATATTATATATTATATATATTATTATATATATATTATATAATATATATATATATTATATATATATATCTTAATAATTATATATATTATATATTATTATTATTAATATATATATATATATATAATATATATATATTATATATACTTATATATATATATATATGAATATAGAGATATATGATAGGCATAATTTTTATTTATATTATAATATAGGCAACATTTTTAATTATATATTAAATTTGAACGTTTCGGGATAAACAACGTATACCATCAATAGCACTCCAATTGAGATATTAAAATATGAATATTTTTTATATATATATATATAAATATATTATATATATATGGCAATGCTATATAATATCTCTAATCACATCGGCAATACAATCTAATTGCCTTCACTAAAGTCTTTATATTTCTATTCCTATTAAAAACATTTATATATTTATTATACCAATTTGTTCCTGATATCCAGTTAAAGATTCTCATTTTTCACCTACTATGTGTGAAGGTCCAACTAGTAAGTATATATATATACTTTATAGTTATAAGTAATATATATATATAGTATAATATATTATATATATATAATATATATATATATATAACTATATATATATATAATATTTATATATAAAATTATTATTATAATAATATATATATATTATTATCATATATAGTATCAAGTGCGTGGATTGCAACATCCGCTAACGTGGTCCATAAACGATAGCCTTCTACTTTATACATTGAGTGAATCATCTCGAAACACCGGGTGAAGTTCTTATATATGAAACTTAGGTATTATTTGCCTATAGGTCAAACCTTCCAGAAAAAATTTTACTCCAATGAATTCGACAACTCAATTGTCCTATTGCAAATTATTCATAATCACCCTAGTATATTATGCATATTATAAATAAAAGCTATTTTATATATCTTATAAATATTCCAATTGCCTTAATGTTAAAAACAATTACCCGACTGGATAATGATTATTGAAATGTACTCTCTAGGAAAGTTTATATCTTTAAATACTCGAAATTATTTATTATTATGGATTATTTGTCACATTGTCGTGATCCCCTTCTTAAGTTTGTTTTCTCCTCCCATTAATTAAAAAACTCTGAATAAAAATATAGAAAAATGATAATTTTTTTTTCATTAAACAGCTTAAAATGTAAAAAGAAATGAGTGTTTTAAAGATTGTCTAATATTTTATAGAGATGTATTAGTGCATAAGAGATAGTAAATAGTAAAGATTCAAGTAGTTGTCAGTATGTTTTTTCCGTAGGAGCCCACAGCCAAAAAGCTACTGAATTTTGTATGGATAAACACGAAAGATTGAGAAAATAACTATAACTTTTATACAATATTAATTATTAATATGTATAGAGCAAAAATAAAATATATATGTGGGGCGAATTTGTTCTTTATGTACTATGATATGACTCGTATGCAAGCAATTTCGTATTACATATGTATAGATTATGTACATATTAGTATTCCATTCTTAGACTACGAACTTTGAGATAGGAGAATAAAACTATAATATTTTCACTCTTACACTTTAATATTAATATTGTTGGTAATTATTTATTGTGCGATTAAGTGCATTATTATTTTTAAGCACAACATCTATATACCAACTATCTTAGATATCTATACATATTTATTATCATTTTTTAGTAATTTTATAGTTACATTTGTATAATATATATTTTAGTATTAGCATTATTAAATAATTAATAATACTAATTTAAATTTACAATTCAAAGTAAAACATATATATTTGTAAGCGTTAATATATAACCTCGATACATAATCCATTTATAATAATACAATGTTGTGTAATAATTAGATAGGATTTATTGTTATTTTCTAGATAAATGCCAGATTTATCTCTTAACAAATCTATTACAGATATATATAATATATTATTAATATATATATATAATATATTATATATATATTATAATATATTATATATATATAATATTATATAATATATATAATATATAAATATATTTATATATATTATATATATAATACCTATATATATAATATATATATATTTATATATATGATATTATTAATATATAATATATATATATCATAATAATATATATATATAATATATATTATAATATATAATATATTATATATTTTATATATTTACATAGTATATATATATTATTATATATTAATATTTATATAAATTATATTATATATTAATATTATATATATTTATATAACATATATATATATAATATTATTACATTTATATTTATAATATTTATATAAAATATATATTATAATAATATATATTATATATATATATATATATATATTAATATATATATTATATAATTATATATATATTATAATTTATATAATATTAATATATATATATAATATATATTATAATATAACTATATATTTAATCACTAAGATTATCACTACCTTTTCACGGGCCAGAGCCCTATCAGGTAAGAAATATTGTTAAAAATAATTTAATTATAATAGATAGTTAATTGTGCTATATACATTAATGATGTAAAGGCACTCTCTATAACTCTGATGTATAAGATCTAATTTCTCTTCATAAAATTTAGGCTACCAAAAGGTGAGTAGTTAAAATATAAAACTCACATGTAATACGTCGACTTACAACGAATCGCTATCATGTGGGTCGTATTAGATGACGAAATTTATAATACCTTGTCAGTCTAATATCGAGTATGGATAAAAATACCTCTCTCTCCATCTTCTACATCACAGCTGTCGGCTCGGGATACAATGCAATGCATCTCGCCTCTCGATCTTCACCTTATTTTCTACTCTCGTACTCCTCTGCTACATACTCTGTCGTCCTCTGCTGCACTCATGCCTCGTTCTCCGGTACTCGGCTCATCTCTCTTCTGCTGTGCTCTCTCTCGACTGCTTCTTCACTATTTTCTGACTCTCTCATTCTCATCATTTGTAATGTCAATTTGCATTGTATATAATTATATATATTAATATATATTAATATATATTTATAATAATATATTTAATATATACTATTATATATATATATAAATTATTTATATATATAATAATATATATAGTGAACAAAAGCTTTGTTAAGAATATGTTTTAAAAATTAATAATAATTTTTATATAACAATCTCATAATTGATATTCAAATGTTTTATTAAATATAATATATATTTATATTATATTATTTATATTATATATATAATATTATTATATATATATATTATTATATATTTATTATATATAATATATATAATTAAATTATTAATATATAAATATATATATATATAATTATATATATATATATATATATATAATATATATTATATATATATATTAATTTATTATTTATATAATTTAAATATTATAATATATAATATATATATATATATTAATATATATATTAATTTATGGTTTCTAATTTATTTAAATGATTATCTCTTTATTGTATAAGAAAGGATTGTTATATAATGGATGCGTCACATAAAATTCTAACTTGATTTAAGGTAAGATTATTTTATCTTTGTTT
>JABUQX010023034.1:0-39186 GCA_015478945.1 Trachelipus rathkii | reverse complement strand
CCTTCCTGCCCATTTCACATTTCTCTACTACACTTCGTGCATCATCCGTTTCCTTCTTCTCCAAACACATACCCTAAATATTTAACTCAGGACCCACTTTTCAGCGTGCTCACATGCCTAACATAACTTCCACTGTGGACTGTGTCTCTCACCTCACAAACCAAACCTTTACCCTTATCACGTTTACTTTACCTTTTCACATGCCTCCTTTTACGACACCCTGCCAAATCTCTTACCAATCTACTAAACTCTCTCGACGCACCAGAACCAAATATCCGCGGTAAATAGGTAGGCACCCTCCACTCATGCCACTTATCTCGCATATTCTAACACATAGTCTTGCATTTCCCCACTCGAATTACTTTCTAACCCCATCCATCTATACAAATGATAATAACAAAGGAAAACAATGACATAACAAATCAATTATTTGGTTACTCTGTTATAATCCCTAAACTACATCACCCGATTGACACACATTTATTCTACACACGCTTCACTTCGTCAACATTTATTTTGATTTCCTTCAGAGCACCTGACCACCAACACCAGTATATCGACAATTACCTGCCCAAAAGCTTCCCTATAAACTCTATCATACGCCTCACGCTGTATGTAAATCCATTAAAACCTAAATATAAATTTCTTTTTCTTTTCTCCCTCCACATCTCTTTCTGAATAGTTTGATCCACCAGATACCTCAACCACTCCTAACATCACCTTATTCATTCACCAATCGGTTCCTCAGCTACACTCGACGCAGCTTTGTCGAACCAAATACCAACATATACTTCTTACACACTCAATTTAATCATTCCCCTTAATTCTCTACAGTTCCCTTTTTTCCCTTTTAACTTAGAAGGTAATATTACGCTCTACTCCAAACCTTGTGGAACTATACCCCCTAACGCCGTTGTTACCAACTTCCAAATCCAATCAAGCACATCGCGCCTCCGTTCTTGATCATTCCACCAGAAATTTCATCTATACTTGCAGAGATTTACGAGTATTTCTTCAACCTTATTCACTCGTTACCCTATACCTCCTACTTTACTAATAGACCTCATCCAAAATACCTTATTCCTCATCGGCCTCAAGACCACACAAAATTCAGATACTAACACTCTCAATCATACTTTAACTATTGTGCCAGTGGTTTCCGAGTGTCTGTTCACACTCCCCTCCAATCATTTTCAGTCATGTTACAAATAGCACCAATCTATTTTCATTTTCTAGAGCAGATTTCCCTTATTCCTCTCATTCTTAACTTCTCGGCGCTTCCTTCCAGAAGAGCTCCCTATTCCTTGTATGTCCTCATTATCCTCTTCTCCAAACTGTTTCATTACTCTTGTTTTTCTCCTTGTTATGCACCTTTTTGTATTTTTCTTTTCATTCTTTATTTAATTCCAAGCATTTTTCTTTGAAACCTTCAAAAGAACTTTAGTACATTCAAACACGCTTCTTTTTACCTTTAACCGCTTTATTCACTCTTCATTCCAATTCGTGTGTTAAATTTCTTACTCCACGTTAGCAATCCAACACCCACTTCTTGCCTATTACTAACAAATTGCATTCCTTTCATTTTTGCCCCCAAATTTTTCAGGTATCAAAGCATCGTTTAATTCAAACCATTTAACGTAGCGACCGCGCTCTTAGCGATACTTATCCTTATTGTTTGTTCACTTAATTCCCACTTTATTATCACCACTTCCAATTCCTTCCATTCTTGCTTCCTCTCCATCCAAGCCCCCACTAATTAATTGACGACTGTAGAACAACATATAAAGAATATCCATGTGAATTCCCAGTCCCTAAACCCACTCACTGATATTTAACATCTTCTAACCATACTTGCACATCATCTCCTTTCTCACCAGACACAAAAATCAATCAGACTTTTTCACTTCGAATACCATTCTACTACCAGTACACCACCTCTAGTTATTATATGGATCTCTTGTGGGTTTTAAAGAAAGATTAATTACACACCATACTCTCTCTTCACAGAAATCAATCAACTATTTACCATTCTCTTTTTCTCCCGCCACCCCAAACGCCGTTTTCTTATCCATCCCTTTTTTTTTAGTCAAAGCCCATTTCCACCATTCAGGTCCCACAATTACTATTCATCTGAAGCTTCCTACTCACCCATCCAGTAGCGATCATTAGATGATCCCAAATTCGTACTCTTTTCAACGGTCCTCAAGATGGAACCACGTCACACACCACATTATCCTTACCCTCTTTCAACTTAGAATTTAACAACAGAATTTAGATCACACACGAAACAGTTACGCAATAGCTTATGTGTTGTACCACGGTTCATCATCAAAATTGCCAACTCACTTTCTCTCCCCTTCTTGCATTTCCACACCAGCAACACACATTTTACACCACAACCTCATTTTCACAGTTTAATTTCATCTTTGTTTCAGTCACAGCGAGCAAATCAAATTTGCCCTTTCCTAAATACATCCATCACCTCTCTACTTTTATCTCAACTTTTTTATTCCTTTGGACTTGCCATGTTACCCATGGTACATTCATAAATTTGCGCGAAAATTTAGAAGGCCGCTTTACGGCAGAACACGCCAACTCCTGAGGCATGCCAGATCAGCATTCCAATAGCAAGAGCTATGGTATTTGGTTATATATATTATATTATTTAGTATCATATTATACTTAAATAATTTATATTATATATATATATATATATAAAATATTATATTATAGTATATATTATATATATAGATATATATATAACTTTTTGGGTTATTTTGCTATATCTAACCGCGTTTATGGGTAATAGCCCTCCAAAAAGTTGGGAACCGATGATACAAGGTTTTATTATATTATAAGATGCACTTAGTACAGCTGTTATCCGACATATTGATATGGGATCAAATAGAATTTTTTGAAAAATTAACATTATATGTGGGTGTTTAAACACAAATTAAAAAAGTCTAGTGGAAAGGACAAGTTAAATTAACTTATGCCATATCTGCTATTTAGTAACCATTCCCCTTTATTTTAAAATATACTCTTAAATTACCAGGAGAACAGGAGCTGATCAGCTAGTATTGGAGAAAGAAGATTCCTTTTACTTGATAAATATTTCCGCTGCTGGGCTAACATTCTCTCTCGCTAACACATTAGAAGATGGATAGCAGAAAGATCTAGCTAATTCAGGTATTAGATGCAATCAGGAAGAAAGACTTTTCTTTCTTCCACCACAAGCAGTGGTCAGATCGATGTTTCTTCCTAAGTGTGTGCATATTATCACGTTGTTGCATTTTAACTTTTTTCTCCTTAGATCGAGTTTACTTGGTTTGCATTATCTCGGATATTCTTCATTTTTTCGGAACGATGTTCTTCTGGTAGCATGTTAATCAATTAGACTTAAAGAAAATTGAAATGTTGTTTCCTTCTCAATAATACATCAATATTATCTACCTAATCATTTTAGACACATATGGAATCTTATTTGTGACCTATCATTTTAATGATATATTCACAAATATACCGTTAATATTTTTAAATGTAGTTTGTCTTTAACAAATAGTTAAGTATTTTTAAATTTTGTGAGATATTTAATAAAATAATTTATTTAGATAATATTATTAGAAATCAAATGTTGTAAAAAAATTATTTTATATTTTTGTGTAGTGATAATTTAACTATAACTATAACTGTATATATATAACTTACATAATATTATAATTAATGCATGAATAGGCACCTATATGACACTGGGATGAGGGTTGATTAGCCAAAAAGGATACGTAGATGGGTGTAGAGTGAGAAGTTAAAAATGGTAATTCAGGTATTATGAAGTAACTGGTGTTTGCAAATGAATCAAGAACGGAAGCGAGTGGTGTATGATTGGATTTGGAAGTGTTGTAATAAGCAAAAGGTTTATGGAGGGTATAGTTCCAAGGATTGAAGGAGAGCAGTATTTACCCTGTAATATTAATGGTAAGGGAGGATAGAACACCTTTTTTTCCCCAATGATTTGGGATAGTAAGGTGCGCTCAAGCATCGGACAAAAGAAAGCGTGGCGAAATGACCAAATGTTGAACAAGTAAAGCCCAGATTACCACCCTCTGTACCAATTTGTAGAGACTGCGTCGATCAGAAAATCCACCCTAGAGCTCTATGGGACGGCGACGGATCCACACTATGGTTAGTCGTCAAGTGTAGGGTTCATCCCTGGCACAGTGGGCCACAACCATACCCTTTACAAACCTTTGCCGCATTCTCTCTATCATGCAACCTATTCTTCTCGCGCTCTGCCAAACTCAACATTTCTCTTCCTGCAAACGTTTCTTTCACTGTCTCAATTTCCACTTTTTCTTTCGGTCTCCCAACCAGTCCGGGTCTCCAAACACCTTCCCAACTTACATCGCCTTAACCAGACGATGTATTATTCATCGCTTTCCAACCATGACCAAGCATCTCAACATACTTTCATTTATTCTTTCACGTTTACCACTTTCTTCCACCACATACTTCTAATTTTTATTCATAGGCCTTTCATTCCTTTTATTCATTCTTCTCACACCTAGCACTCCCTAAGATTGTCCATCTGACCATTGAACTTTAATCTATACATTTGCTTATTCAGATCAATCAGTCTCGCTACCTAATACAATAACACAGGGTAAAATATACCCTCATGCAAGACCCTAGGGCAACTCCCAGACTCTTCTTTTTACCTTCACCAACGTTAACTTGCACAAGCCCACCTTTCACCATTCCAATCCTACTACACTACTGCATCAATTCCTTCCTTCTCATCCAAACACAATACCCCAATATTTAGTTTAACTCAGACACTGTTCAGTGCTCACAATCTAACTAATTCACACTGAGGGCTATCCTACACTCACAACCATAAACCTACTCTTATCTAGTTTACTTTCAATGCCCCTCCTTTTTTACAATACACCTAGCCAAATCTCATTACCATCTTCTCAAACTCTCTTCAGATTCACACACAGAACCCAAATCATCAAGCTATAGTCAAACACAGATTTCTCATTCCATTTTCCATTCATGAAAACACCATTTCCTGCACCCCCACCTCTAATTCTTTTCATAACCCCTCCATATACAAATTGAATAACCAGAGAGCCATAAAAACCCTGTTTCACTCCGCTATTATACTAAACCAATCACCTTTAACTTCAATCACCATCTCGCCTATAATATATATATATTTTATTATTATTATATATATATATTTAATATTATTATATATATATATTATTATATTTTATTATTATATATATTTATATATTTATATATACAGTATTAATATATAATTATATATATTATATACTATATATATATACTATATATAGTATTTACTTAATATATATATATTATATAATTATTAGTACTATAGACTAATATTATATATATATAATATATAAATATAATAATATATATACTAATTATTATATATATATTATAATATATATATATATATATATAGGGTATATAATCTATATATATATAATTTATTATTATTATTATATTTTATATTAAGACCATTATTCCCGCTTAAGGTGTCCGGTAGTGTACGTGCAGATTCCAGATCATAATATTCCTTCATCTCGCCCTAACCCACCTCCTCCATTCCATTCTATCTCTCGCCAACACCCTACTTTCCTCCACCCTCATCCCTCTCTCTTCCAGCATTTCCTTTATTTTCCATCCATCCACCTTCTTCTTGGTCTTCCCCTTCCTCTTCTTCCTATCCCCTCCGCCTCCTAAACTCTCCTAACCACCCTCTGCCTCCCCATTTCTCTCAGATGTCCAAACTCATTCTTAACAATTCCCTACTCCGCCTTGCTCTCACAACCAGTCCCATTCAGATCTCTCTCTTATTACCCGTATTTACTTAATCCTCTCTCTGCTTAACTAACCCACCACATTTACCGCTCACCTTTCATCTCAAACCTTTCAATTTCTCTTGACCTAGCATTTCACCCCATGTTTCACACCCATAGAGTACCGCTGGAACACAAATTTTTTTTCAAACATACTTATCTTAAGTTTATGTAATAAATCCCCCCCTTTATAATCCCCTCAAACCACTCAATGCTCTCATTCCTTCTCCCACTCTGAGAACATATTCTCTCTTCTTCTCCTCTCCTCTTTACCCAAATCCATTTTCCTAAATATCTTAAACCTTATTCTTCTAATACTACACGCTTGCTACTTCTAATCTTCTACCCCATCCTCAATCTGTTTCCTCGCTCTAAAACACTACCTTTACTTTACCCGGATTTAATTCTTAAGACTTTTTGTCCACACCTATCTCTTCAAACTCCTTCACCAGATACTACAGCCCTTCTGAATTCTTCGCCAACTGTATCATCCGCAAATAGTATCATGTTCACTTACCATCTATACCCATATCAGCAGATTCCACCCCTTCCCCTCCTATCATTCCTCTGCAAACCTCTCCATAAATAAGTGAAAAGCCACCGTGACTGTATGGTTGTTTCACATCATCGTCTCCACTCAACACATTTCTCACTCTCCCTCCTAATACTCTCACCAATTTGCTATTCTATAAAGCCGGCCCTAATACCTTTACCTGATTTACCCCCTACTCCATGTTCCTCCAGCACCCTACCATATTCCCTCTTCCTCTTCACTCCTTCTATATGCTTTCTCCAGATCTAAAAAAAACACCCATACACTTCCTTTCGTTTTTTACCTTGTGTCTCCACAGCATCATTCATTGCTGGAAACTGATCACACACCTTCTCATCCTAATCTCCTGTTTTCCCCCCCATTTCTCTCTTTCCGTTATCTCTTACCCTCTCATTAAGGTTTCCTCATACACATTTTCGCCTACTTACACTCAAAAGAACAAAATTACCTCTTATAATTACCACACTCCTCCTATCCCTTTCCCTTACAGGGGGAACCAAACAACCATCCTCCATTCCTGTGGACCATCTTCCTCTCCTCAACATAATTATAACCTGTTACAGCACCTCTAACCCCTCTTGGCCTCCTCGTCATTTCCTACTCACACCATTACACCCGTGGATTCCTTTTCTTTATTCGCACCGAATTCCCTAACTAAATTTCTTCCTTTGTATTTCCATAGCTCCTTCCCCCCGTCCTCTTCACCCCCAATCCCCACCTATCTTGCAATCTCTATGCTCTCCACACCATTCATTCAATATTTCATATCCTCTAAACTATTTCCCCCATCTTTCTCACACCTATTTCCCGCCTCCTTATTATCCCCCATTCCCCTCCCTTAACCCTCTCCTCTAACCCCTGCCTCGTCTTGCTTTTTTTTATTTACTTCCTTCCAGGAATATCTTTGCTCCCTGTTTCAAATTTGTTTCTGTTCACTTATTCTGCTACTAAATTACTTGCATTCGCTCGCCCTCTCCCACCGCCCTCTTTGCTTACCACTCTAACCCTCTATATTTTGTCTCCAGTTTCCTCTGCTCCCTATCCCCACCATGTTCAACATTAGACCTCTTTTTTCTTTTTCACCAACTCTCTTCACCTCTATCCAACCAGTTCACTTCCTTTCTTTACTGTCCCCCTTTTTAACAGTGCGTATCGCTTTTGGTCTCTTGGCAGGATGGGTCACTCGAATTCTCAAGTTTTTCCACTCCCTAATTTCCCGTCTCTCTCACTCCTCACATCTATCGTCCAACCCCTCCTAATCCGTTTCTTCACAATGTCTCATCTAATTCCCTTTTATGACTGTTGTATTTTACTCTTTTTTTTTTCTCTATTCTCTACCGTTACCTCTTCCTCTACCTAACCTGGACCACCAAAATGGATACAGATTAACCCCCTACCTCTGCCCCTCTGAGAATTACATTTACTCTGAGTAATTGCCTCCTATCCTTACATATCGTTATACACACATAATATCCAAGTAACGCCCCCCCCGTTTTATCTCACTCTCATGCTTCTTTTTATCTTACCTGATTTTCACTCTTTCTTGAAACAAGTATCCCAACTTAAATCTTCTATCAACAATAACTTCTAAATACTTTCTCCATCTAACATTTCTTTCCCACCTACCCCAAATGGACCAATAATTCTCCCCATCTTCTCTCTTCCCACTCCTGCATTCAATCTCCGAATAAACAATTTTGATCTACCCGGACTTTTCCAACATTAGTTCAATTCACTCCCAAAATCTTTCTCTCTCCTCTCCCTTGCTCAGTTTTTTAACTGAGTTGCATAGCGCAATTATATTAAAACCCACGATTCCCCCCAAAATTTCACTTTAACCCACATATTATTCTTGAATTCACCTATTTGCACACATTTACCTTATCCCCACTCTTTCCTCATAACTATTCCTACCCTTTCCCTTCCCTCGCCCTCACTCTCTCGTTCACCCCAGAAATACCCTTTAATTTTCCAAAGACCATCTCCTCTATCCTTTCAGTCTCTAGTGTTTCTGTCACTCCCCTGCACATCAACCTTTTTTTCTAAATTCGACACATATTAACCCCATTTCCCCTTTTCAGATCCTGCATTATATCCCTCTCACATTTCTGAAAAACCCACTCTAATCTAATCTCGTTTGCCCATTCTATCCTCTTTATCTCTTCTTACTCTCTTTAAGCGTCCTGACCCTTCTTACTCACCACTCTCACTTATTTTCTGATTCTCACACTCGATTAGGCTGAGGTTTCCGGGATCCCACAACCTGACGCACTTTCCCAATTAACCTCCAAGTTCAAACCCACGCTGCAACAACTTCACCTTAACTATAAAACCTTAAATTAAACTCTTCTCGAGTTCATATGAATATCGATTTAAAGGTCCAGCATAAAGGTCACTCCGAATAATTTCCTTCTTGGATTATAAACTGATGCAATCCTCATTCCTTATCTAATTTGAATCTATTCCTATATTAGAATCAAAACTTCCTTTGCTATTTCCCTTCTGTTTTGGAGATATCTTGTTAGAGTTCCTTGGCTTAAATTTTTTTTTACACTTTATACTTTCTTGTATAATATTCTTATTCCTTGATGATCAATACCTATAACTGTTCTTTATTACACTTTATCCATTCATCTTATTTACTACATCTATCTAACACATTTGCCCCTAGAACAAAATAATTCATCATCCTAATACTACTCGCATATATAAACTTACTAAACACCAAGGAGTAACCCTCCTAAAAACTAAAGTTTTTTACATCGAAAATTTAAGTAAAATATCATTTATGGATCTCAAGTATACTATATATATTATATTTATTATATTACTTTTAATATCTTATATATAACTATATATATATTATATAGTATATATATATATATTAAATATTATATATATATATATATTATATTATAATAATATATGATTTTTGGGTTTCATGGAGCGTAGATGTCGGTTAGAAAGAGAAGTAGGAAACGCCATATCCTGAAGAAACTTCAAGAAAGAGAGAAGGAGCAGAAAGGAATATAGAGAGAAGGATAGTTATTGCAAATGATGCTCTGAAAAATCCTGGATTTACGTGAGAAATGACAACTGGAGGGAGAATTATAGCATTCAAGATTATTCTTATGAGCTGATTTTAAAAGTTCAAAAATTTTACACTTAATAAATTTATGAACTTTCAACACCTTTTGTCTGAAATTCAAAAATTTAATTCCAATTAACAATTATCGTGACAAATTGAATAAAAGCTGAGAATAGAAGTTACTTTTTTTCAAAATAAAATTCACATTCATACAAAAGAAGTGAACTAGGCACTTTACGACTCAATTGATATTGATTATCTTCAAATGTTTGCATTAATTTAACAATTGAGCATACGAATCGTCAGAATAATCAGGTGGAATCTCAAATGCTCATGGAGTCGGAACACGTATCTGCTTGTTTGTTCTTTCCGTATATATAATGATCATATATCTGCAGTTCACGCTCAGCCTCCATTCCCAGTGTAAATAGTAGGTATGTTTTAGTAGTGACTTTTATTAATTAGTGTAGTTTATTAGTGTAAAGCCTGCTGTGTAAATACTTAGTGTTGTTATTCTAATAGTGTGCGTAGTATAATTAGTATTGTTAATTCTTATCGTCTTACGTACGGTTCTTGTTTTGTTGAATTGAATTATATATATATATAATATATATATAATCATTATTTAAATTAAAATATATATTATATATATATATATATCAAAAGATTTATGTAATATATCTCTTTCTTCGTAAATTCTTGATTTAGTTCATATTAAAAGCGCTTGATAGCATCTTCGTGTATTAGAGCGGTTCTGTATATTCTAATTAGCTGTAGTAGTTTATTCAATTATAGAACTTGAAAAAATATGAAAGTTGGGTGGTGACTTTAAAAGGGAGATCTGTTGATTAATATATATAACTATATATATTATATGATTTTAATGAAATATGATATAATATATATAATATGTATATTTATATAAATTTAAATTTAAAATATAATATATAAATATGTATTTTTTGTATTCTTATTTATATATTTTTCTAATTTAAAAGCGCCTGATTAGCTCCAAGTGTTAGTAGCATCCGCCCAAACCAATCGACGGGTCCAGAGTTGGCAATCTGTGCTCGGTCCGCGAGTAGAATTGAGCTATTCCTGTCCCTTGGGGCTTGGGCTCCGTGTCTGTCGACGTTAAATGAGGTTACACTCCTTCCTTGATTAGGGCTTGCCCGTGAGAGAAAGAGATTATTTCTATAAAAAAAAAAAAAAAAAAAAAAAAAAAAAAAAAAAAAAAATTTAAAAAATAATTCATAATTTAAAGGGAAAATATTTTACGAACAGGGCCAAATCAACCCCAATTTATATATATTATATCATTATTATTATATATATATATTATATATATTATATATATATTATTATCATATATTATTTATTATCATAATATATAATATTATATAGTATATATATATACATATATATATATATATATATATATATATAATATATTAAATATATATATATATACTATTGTCTGTGTGTTTGGGTAGTGTCCATCTGACCTAAGATTTTCGATTTTCATGGCGAATAGAGTAGGAAAGGCAGGTTCACAAAAGTTAATTTTTTGAGCAAGTAAATTAACTTTGTAGTATCTCTTACGTTTAGTACAAACACGTCGGCCTCGCACGTCTGTATTCCTAATTCCTGAGTCTTTATCAAACATTAGCTGAACCGTGAATGGAATAATGGTACAACAAATTTAATTTGATCCTTACAATCATTGTTCATTGTGTCCCATTTTAAGTATACCTACAAAATGAACTACATAAATTTAAGAGGGGATAAGATCTCACAAATATCGTCTCTGCTCAATCATTTTTATATCCTATGACTTTCATTTGTTCTAAGTGATATATCACTCTCTTGCAGAATTATTACGAGGGATGGATAAACAAGTGTTTGCTGAATTCACATAATGATCTCTTCATATGTTATAATATGTTTATAGAGGTACCAGTGGTACATACAATGTTAATGTTCACGGACAGAATTTCAGATGATGGGAAGGAAATCTTTATTTTATCATCGAGTAGTGGATTCCGTAACTGACACTAGCACAGAAATTCATTGGTTCTCACGCAACCATAACATATTTTCAGACCAACGTCAATGTTTATGAAGTTTGCGAAACTTTAGATTCTGACCTGATATTTAATTTAGTCTTACCTTTCCTTAACGGCCCTTGGTTCGAAGTTAATATAAGTGATTTTATTGCAGCATGACTATATTTTTGAAATTTAAAACACTATCTTCTGACTCTTGATTCAAGATCTATCATACATTCGTAATCGTTGATGCTGACTCAGCGACAAATTTGTGTTGTTCAACTCAAGACAGAAAGAAACAATTTTTTTAATAATTTGACACCAGCATCCTTCATTGGCACAGTTGACACATCATGCTGCGGATCAGTTGCCAATTACGCCTACATATTTCATTAATAGATCCGTCACTGACGATTTATTACGCCTTGGTTCTTTATATGGACGTATTCTGTGAGAGCGTTCGAGCATGACACAGATTGGCTTGCTGAAATAATTGGTTCAACGCTTGATACGACGTGTTATAAATTCTGAACTTAGTTTATAACTCATATTATACATTTTCTCTTCAAATAATACTCTGTTAGTAATTTCTTACTTGAAAGCTAGTCTGACCTCTGTGGTGAAGAGACCGATACTTTCCTGTTGAAAGAGACCGATACTTCGTTAGGGTACAACAAAAGAATATTTCAACTACACCCCTAACAAACAAAGGCCACGTCCATTACTATCATTTCTGTAATTTACAATATCCATCCTTTATTATTTTTCATTTTGTACCCCACCTATATATGTCTTTTTTTATTAGTTTCAAGAGCAAAATACTGCGTCGATCTTAAAGATGGAACATTGGAATCTTTACTCTTTCACCTTCATTTTTTTCTTGTGTTTGCTGCTTAGATAGTTATTCACCCAGATGTCATTCCAGGGTTCACACTAAAATTATTGATTGATTTCCCTGACTCATTTCCCTGACCAAATCTGCAATTTTTCCCTGAACAATTACGTTATTTTTTGGTTGTTCCCCCCCTCTCTAATCATTTATGCAGCCTATTTACTCAGCTTTCAATTAAAATGATTGGAAAATTTACTTTAAAAATTGTTTCATCATCATGGATGAATTTAACAATATTATTATTTTATTAAGTTTAAAATAAAGGCCTTACATTAATATAAACCATTTGCTACTTTTTTTTATTTATTTCAAAAAGTTTTATTTCATTTAGACAAAAGAAAATAATAAATTAAAGCTTACACTTAATAGACTAAGCGTGTGAAGGTTTCAACTTTCCACCTGGTGATCACAAGGTTTTGTTTTCTAATGGGGAGATTTTTTAGAGTTGAACTCTTTCTTCTTCGTCAAGCAAGTATTTGAAACTTTTTGAATTTAATAGCGGCGCTTCTTCTGTTTAAGCCCTTCAGTTTTAACAATCTTTCTATTGCCCTATTCAAGTTTATTGATCGGCTATGGATATATTCTTTTTCAACTGTTTTTCTTCTCTTCTTTTCTTTCTTTTTGACTCTTTGAGAAATTTCTTCATATCTTCCAAAATTCGGACTTAGCACTCTATTTACTTAATTTTTCTGATAAATATCAACTTTCAATCATATTTCTTAAACTAGGTCTTATAGACATGTGCACTGTTCTGATCTGAGAAAATACTGAACTATGTTATCTTTTCAGATGTCCTACCCTTAAAACTTGCTTAATTTATAGAACACCTCCTTCCACCTGCGGCCAATTTCCCATGCGACAAATATCCAGTCCTAACATATTTAAAAATTTGCCACAATTCGCCTACATTCCCCGTGAACCTAGAAGGAAAAAAAAAACTCACATCAACGTCTCACTATAGAAAAAAAATTTCATCCTAAAAAATATTTTTTGAATTTTAAATTTACAAGGATAGAATGGCTTCACTGCAAAGCTAAGAATATAGTGCTTTTTTCTTTCTCAGCCAACAGAATCTGTGATTCCGTTAATTGGTGTACAATGCCTCTAGCACATAAATCAAAATCCTTGTGTATCCCTCTTTCTGGATGATGAAGACAAAACTTACTCGGAAATCCAATTTTTGTGGAGCATTGGACAGGACTATCTACTTCAGAGGATATCTGTTCTAAATATCTTTTCTGTCCATTATTGATATGTTCTTGCAGACAGTCTGTGCATTCAAAAGCTTTGTCATCCGTCGGGTAATCCTAAGTTGCCAAAAAGGCTGCTGTGGTGGTTACTGTTTAGCAGGCATATTTTACTGCGACCTTAAAGAAAATCTCTCAATAATATTAAGTATGAACCATTCTTTAAAATCTTAGTGTAACAGAAGCATGAACCATGGTTTCGTTTGACGTCCAACACTAGATCCGTTAAAGTTAAGTCTTTTTTTATTTTGCATGAATTCATTTTATAAAAAAAAATAAGAATAAAATATTTTTACTTGAAAAAAAAAACATCCAAAAATCCTTAAGACCCTTCAAAAAAAAAAACACACCACTTCAAAAGTCGTATATTCCACTAAAAGAAAAACGAAGTATATATAACAGATTAGTCATATAATCACATAACAGTCTTAAACATCCAGTAATTATACCCAATCACCTTCATCGGAGATGGGTGGGGGGTTTTAACTTCATGAACAACTTCTAACGACAGATCTAGGCAGATAGTAGGTAAAATGAACTAAAAATAGAAAGAAACGGGATAGAAGTAGATTTATTTATGGAATTTCATTCCTCGCCCATCCTTTCATTCACTTATCAATACATCTCTCATTCCACCAATTATACAATTAAGAAAAAAATTATCAAAAATATGCAAACTTGGTTCATGGATCATTGTTCATATGTTTGGAAATTTTAAAATTTCCCCTGACTTTTTTGGCTTTTTTGGAAGTTCCCTGACTTTCAGCATATTTTAAAACGTTTCCTGACCAATTTTCTGAACAATTTTTTTTCCCTGACTTTCTAGAAAGTGTGAGAACCCTGCTGATTCTTAGTTATAATATAATTATAATATTATTATAATATATACTCGATATATTACTATTATATATAATATATATTATATATACAATATATATATATATACTATATATAATATAATTATATTACTTATGTAACATATAAGATTATTATATATATATATATAAATTATATATATATAATATAACAAAAGAACCTAATAGATATATATTATATATATATAATATATATATTGTATATAAGACTATATATATTATATATATACTATTATATCTATCATATATTGTAAATATATATATTAAATATACTATTATACGGTATATATATATTATATATAATAATATTTATTATATTTATATATATTATATATTAATATATATATATATATATATATAAATTACTATAATTATTATATCATATATTTAATTATAATATATAATATATTATTAGTATTATAGTTTATATAATATATATATTATAATATAATTTATATATATTATAGTATATTTTTATAAATAATATGTTATATATATAACGCATATATTATTATATATATATCTACTTATTATAATAATATTATATTATAATATATTATTAATATATATATTATTATATTATATATTCTATATAATTTATAATATTATTATATAATTAATTATATATATATATATATATAACATATATATATTAAAATATAATATATATTATTATATTATTAATATATATATAGTATATATATTATATATTACTATATTATATACTTATTATAATGATAATCAACTTTAAAACTCGTTCATTTGACACATCCTTTTCACTCTCCGATTGACACATACCCTGCATTACCGGTAGGTACAACTACCGCTAATACCCTTACCACATTTTCCCTGAGTTGAGATCTATCCTCTTTCTGCACCACATAATCTATTAATTTTTTACCTCGACCCCTTCCATCTTCATTTACTCTCTCTGCCCTCTTTACACCTCTATCCTCAGACATATTTGCATTTTTACAACTACATAAGAATCGATATTCAGATCTAAAGATATCACACCTTTTCAAGTTACCAAATCTATCCCATCTCCTCTCTTCACATTTCCTCTATACCCTCTATTTATTTAATGACTTATTCTTTTTTTTCCATCCAACTAGTTCTCACTTCTTTTTACTCTATTGGTTCCTAAATACGTTTTTTCTCTTCACCCCAATTACCTGATCTTCCTGATCCTCTTCCCAATGTCTCAACATTCTCTCTACTAATCCCCTGCTGACCTCTACCGACCCCTGACCTCACATATTATCTTCCTCTATTCACACTACTCTCTGCTATTCTCATAATCTGCTGACCTCTACCTACTCCTAATCTACCATATCCCCACCTCTTGTCTCACAACTCTCCACTGTACTCTCAAGATGTTGTCCTTTATCTACTCCTCTATCTTTTCCACCATACCACACATTCTCAGGATTTCAAGGACAACTATATGCAAAATGAAACTTGACTTACAAATGATGCGCTCACTAATTTTTCCATACCTATCTCTTTACATTCAATCTCTTTCCATCAAACCACTCCTCACCTTCATTGCTAGGCCCATCACCAACACTCCTTATACTTCTCTGACTAGAATATCAACCACTCCCATCTTCTTCCACTACATTCCCCTTCACATCACTCTTTTTGCCAAAACCTTCACATATATTCACCAATGCATTCCTTAACATTCTAAATTCCCACAAGAGGCTAGTACCATCTGTCATTGATTTACACCAACGTTCAATAAAAAGGCAGTAAAATATTTTAAGAAATAGTCTATTGTTAGTTCATAAATGTATGTGTCTGAAGTACAACTCACAAAACTAGAAAATTGAAATCATGTAGAGGCAAATTCAAAAAACCTTGAATAAAAGAATAAAATAGGCATAAACTGCCTCAAGAACTTATTTACTGCCTCTACAAATCAAATTTAAAATTTTAAAATAATAAAAAAAATATTCATGATTATAAAACGTCAATTTCTCAAATATAGCCTTGCAAATATGCAAATGAAGGAAATTTATCGAAGAATATTCTTACTTTTGGTCAATCGAGTAAGAATTTTGAGTTTCTTGTACATTTTTTTCTCAGTCAACTCTAAAGCTGTTTAACATTTTCAAAGTTATTAACTGCTTTTTTGGGTTTATTAAGGAAATAGGTTTTCACAACTAAGCTGAAATTTTATATATTTGCGCTATCTAGAAAAAAGCAGCCTGAACATGTCTATTGACATTATAACGTCCAATTTTTAAGACAGGCCTAAGATTACAATTAATAATACTTCTCTTTTCCTGCTTTTTCTTGCTAGAAGTCTGCATTTAATGAAACGACATTCCATATGTTTCCAAATGCTAGAATAAAGCATACCGGTTATAAATCTCAATTTTAAGAGTTTTAGACCAAATTAACTGTTTTCAAATTGTGTTTCGAAGTTTAGGAAAAGGTAGTGCGTATCTTTTATTATTTGTAGGACCTTAGAGTTTGTAATGTAACAATTTAAGAAAAAGCGTAATTTTTTAGAAATGTTTAACATTTTTTTTTTATTAAATACATTTTTTTTACAATTTTGAAAAGTGAAATATTGGTATATTTTTTTATTTATACGTCTATTCAAAAATTACGTTAATAATCATTAAATAAACGTCAAGTTGTAAGACAACGTCATAAGTCTATAATTAATAAATTCCTCTTTTCTGCTTTTTTGAAATTGCTTTCAATGGGAATTGACCACATTATGTTTTGGGCAAGTATACTAGAATAATTACAGCCCGGCTAAAACGTTCAAGTTTTTGAAGATAAAACCCAAGTATTTTTCAAACTTGTTGAATTCGCATTATAAGGAAGAGCTGTATCTTTCTTAGAGAGTTCTATAAATTTGTAATGTGTAAATGTATTTTAAGCAAAAGCGTAATTTTTAATAAGTTAAATTTTTTTTATACCACACAGGTTTTTCACAAAGTAACAGAAATGCTACAATGTATTAATAATCCTAATATATTAATATTAATTTCAATAATAAAACGTCAATTAAGACACCCTATTTAACTAATTAGATAAATTCTCTTTTCATGTCTCTTGACATTGAATTTTTGATAGCAATATTACCTACTGGTTTCTATAATGCGAAAATACCCGTTAAATAATGACGTCTAATTTTAAGATTTACCAACTAATTTCAAATGTTGAATTTTGGAAACATCGGTACTTTTTAGGAGAGTTTTAAATTTGAACTTTGAAATCTTTTCTAAACGGCTTAATTTTGAAAGTGAACATTTTTTAGTAACATCCAGTTTAATGAAGCAATTTTTTGGTATTTAAAACTGAAAAGAACTCCTAGAATATTTTAATTAAAAAACCTCAACTCCCAAAACTTTATCTAAAGAGCATATTACTCGTCAAAATTCTTTCAAATGATAAACACATTATTTTTTTCAAATGCTGAAAATTAAGGGGAAAAACCTTTAACTATTATAATATGTATATCGAATTTATTTCAAATGTTGAAATGTTAGTACGAATAAACGTATTTTAAGAGTTCTAGTTTTTTTTTTGTTTTTTTTTTGTTTGTTGTTTTTTTTGTCTTGGTAATTGTTTTCGTTCTGTTTTGTTATTTAGAATTGCGGTGAATGTGAGAAATTTGTAAGAGAAAAGCGTTATTTTTTATAGTACAGAAGGGTTTAAATTTTCGTTTATATGAACCGAGTGTTTTCAACGGCTAAAGTGGAGAGATTATTCAGTGGGAAAAACAGAATAACGGAACAGAGATGTTGAAATTTCATTGAAAAAACGTCAATTTTATTGACATCTAAAACTATTATAAATTCATCTTTCAGCTTTTTGGAATTGCATTTCAATGAGATACATTATTTTTTTCTAAAAGGTTAAATACCGTTAAAAACTCATTTTAAGATTTATCAAATTATTTTTTAAGATGTTGAAATTTATGAAAAATCGTACTTTTTAAGGAGTTCTAAATTCGTAATGTGAAAATTTTAAGAAAAAGCGTAAATTGTTTGAAAGTTTTAACGATTTGTTGTATTAAACAGTGTTTTTCAGTCAACTAAGTTGAAATTTTGGTATATAGAAGCAAATTATTGAAATTTCATTAAAGAAACGTCAAATTTATAGGTACACGGTATAAACAATTTAATAAAGGTTCCTCGTTTCTGCTTTTTGAAATTGCATTTGCAAATGAAACACATTTTTTGGTTCAAAATCTGCTCTTGAATATTTAATACCGTTAAAAACTATTTTGAAGATTTACCAATAATTTCAAATTGAAATTTAGTAGAAATCGTACTTTTAAGAGTTTTAATATTTTTGGTTGAATGGTGAAAATTTAAGAAAAAGCGTTAATTTTAGAAGGTTAAAATTTGTTTATTAAAAGTCAGGTTCTTTCACATTTATGAAATTATTTGGTGATATAAAAACAAATTATTTGAAATACTCATTAAAAAACGTCAATTTTTAAGACACCTAAAAACTATTAATAATTCACTTTTCAGCTTTTGAAATTGCATTTCAATGAAACAGCATTATGTTTTGTCGAAATGCTGGCATACATGACGCGTTTAAAGAACTAATTTTTAAGTTATGTCAGGATAAAATGTTGAAATTTAGGAAAAAGTCGTACTTTTAAGAGTTCTTAATTCGTAATGTGAAAATTTAATGAAGAATTGCTCGCTTTAAGCATCTTTTAGGGATTTTTATTAAATTGCAGGTTTTTATTTCACAACTAATGATATATTTTGGTATATAATAACAAAAATTGAAATTTCTGTAAAAAACGTCAATTTTTAAGACACGTAGAACAAATAGATTAGGAAGTTGCATAATAGTTGTCTGAGCGGTTTTTGAAGCATATATGCATGACTATGACACAACAGACATTAGGATGTTGGTTGCGAAATGGCTGGATATACTCGTTTAAAAACTCAACTGTGTGGTAAGGAATTTAAACACAATAAATTTCTCATTAATGGGTTGAAATTTATGTAAATAATTCGTACTTGTTTAAGGTTCTAATATTGTATATGTTGATACATTTATAGAAGAGAGCGTAATTATTGTATGAAGTTATAGATGTTTTTTTTATTAAATTCGTTAGAGGTTTCACACAAATGAAATTATTTGGGATTTAAATAAAAACAAATTTAATTGAATACAGTTTCGGATGTAAAGCATCGACGTCAATTTAGGAGTGACGATTCCTATATAAGTCTCTATTAATTTTTATATATTTCATCTTGTCTGCTTTTGGTTGTTGATAATATGACTATTGGTCATGATTGTAATAATAACAGTTCTCCTTTCTTTCAATATGCTTGAATTTAAATTTAATTGTTGGTGTCGTCGTATAAAAACCCGGTTATATTTTATTATGGAGGTTCTACCTAATTATATTATTTTTCAAATGTTGATATGATTTTTTAGGAAAAATTCGTACTTTTAAGAGTTCTAAATTGTAATGGTGATATATAGTTTGGTAAGAAATAAGCTCTTATAAATTTATATGATGATGGTATTAAAGTATTTTTGTTACTAATAAGCAGTTGGTCAGCAACTTAAAGAAAATATTTAGGGATTTAGAAGCATGTTTTGAAATATAATCATAGTTTCAATATTGGTTGAGTGGACCATTGTAGCGTTATAATTGTCTACATTGTTTTTTATTTTAGGAGGTTTGACGTAATATTTGTAATGGTGGGTAAATTTTATGCAGGAAAAGCGTTAAGTTTTAGAAAGTTAATATTTTTTTATTAAACAGGTTTCACAACTAATAGAATATTTGGTATGATAAGAGAAAAATAGTTGAGTTTTTTTTCTCATTTATATAGGACGCATATCGATTATTATGATCCCGTTAAGATTAACTTCATGTCTGTGTTAGCTGCTATCACTTTTATGCTTTTTAAGCTATCAATTTCTAATAGATGCAACACGATATTTTGTTTTTCAATAGTGCTGAAGAAATTTCTCTCGTTACTCGAGCATTTTTATAGTATTTTATCATAGAATAAGGTTAAATGTTGAAATTTATGAAGAGAATCGTACTTTTAAGGAGATAGTGGGTCTACAGATTCGATAGATGTGAAGATGTGTGGTAAGAACAAGGAACGCGTAATTTTGGAGAGAGAGTAGTTATAACATTTTCTTCTAGTTTAATAGACATTGTTTTCAAACTAAGTGAAATATTTTCGTGATATTAATAGGAAAAACGAAATTTTTGAAATTTAATTAACCGACGTCAATTTTCGACATCTATAACTGATAACTATAATTCTCCTTTCTCCTTTGAATTTCGTTATTTTTCAATGTAAACACATTGTTTCAAATGCTGAAATATACCGTTGAGAAAATTGTACATCAGATTTAATGTCTAAATCTGAGAATGTTGAAGATTTAGTAGAAACCCATATTTATTTAAGAGTTTTCTAAATATTTGTAAATGTGAAAATTGTTAAGAATATGTAAGGTATTGTAGGTAAGTTATAAATTTTTTATTACAACAGGTTTTCACCACTTATGAAATATTTTGGTATATAAAAACATTTTTATTGAAAAGAAATTTTATTAAAAACGTCAATTTAAGAGACGTAAAACAATTAAATAATTCATTTTCAGCTTTTTTGAAATTGGCATTTCACATATGAAACAGCATTTATTTTTTGTGCAAAATGCTGAAAATACCGTTTAAACAAACGTGCCTATTTAATGAACCTGTTACCATAGAGTTTATATTGCTCAATTATGGTTGAATATATGGTTAGGCTCAAAATATCGTACTTTTGTTAAGCCGTAGTTCTAAATTCGTGAATGTGAAGAAATTAAGAAAACAGCTGCTAATTGTTAGAAGTTAAATTTTCATGTTATCTAAACAGGTTTTCACAACTAATGCAATATTTGGTAGTAGGGTTAAAACAAAAATGAAAATTTCATTAAAAAACGTCAATGTTAAGGACGCGGCGGCTAAAACAAATAATAATTCCGAATTCTCGTTTTCTGCTTTTCTTGAGAATTTGAGCATTTTCGTCAATGAAAGCTTACATTATAGGTTGATGGATCACAAAATTGCTGAAAATACCATTAAAAACTCAATTTTAAGATTTTAAACACATTCATTTTCCAAATGTTTTGAAATTTATGGTATATAGAATGCGGTAACTTTTTAATAAGAGTTCTAAATTGTTAATGTGATTTTAAGAAAAGAGCGTAATTTTAGAAATGTACTTAATTATTTTTTATTATTAAACAGGTGTTTTTCACTATAAACAGTAGAATGAATATCTATTTGGTATATGAAAAGCAATATTTACAATTTCATTTATATAAAACGGTCAATTAAGAGCACGCTAAAACTATGTGAATTAAATTTCTTCACTTGTTCTGCTTTTTTGAAAGTACATTTATCAATTTTGTTAAACCACATTTTATTTTCCTTCTTCTCAAATTGTTTTCTTTGATTTTGTATTTATATATCCGTGCTTTTTTAAAACTCGAAGTTAAGATGTTGATTATATAAGTTCATTCATATATGGGTTTGTGGAAATTTGTTGGTTCTTTAGGTATTTATTAAATCGTATGGGAGCTTTCTGTGAAGAGTTTAATATATTTGTAATGTGCACAATTTAAGATAAATATGTCTGGTGAGATTGGTAGCAGTTAAAAATTTTTTTCACTAAATAACGGTTGTTTTTTGGCTGTGTATCTAATGCTGAAATATTTGTGTATATAAAGGAAGGCATATTTGAAGAATCTATTTCGGGATATATATTGTTTGACTATTTTAGAGAAAAAATCGACTTTAAGAGTTTCTAAATTTGTGTAATGTGAAAAATTTAAGATATTATAGATGTAATTTTATGATTACGTTAAATTTTATTTTATAATATATTATCTTATTGTGGTTTGATTCAGAGTAGATGAATATTTTGTGTATATAAAGAGACAGGTATTGATTCGTCTTTCGTTTAAAAATATGTCAATTTTTAGACATCGCTTACACTATCTTTATTGCATAAATTTGTCTGCTTTTTGAAATATCTATTATCAAGATGTATAATCCATTGTGAGTGTGGTGCTTCTAAATTTGCTGGAAATTATTCTTTGTTCTATCATTATTCATTAGGGGTCTTTGTGCTGTTTCATGACACGTAACTCAGCAATTATGGGGATGTCGAGAAGGCGATGAGCTTGGTAATAAGCTTATTTGTTAGGACTTGGTCTTTTGGGGAAGTGTGTATATGGCTTAGTGGAGTTAAGAGGACTCTGCGGCTGTTGCTCGTGTGACGTCCTTCGCGACGGCGTTTGTGGTTTTTTTCTTTGTGTGGCGGGAGCTTCTCATGGCGGTTCGTAGGCTCTGCTGTAGGTAGAGTATAAACTCATGCCTGTGATATATTAGGATATAATTAGTTGTTGATTTGTTCCACAGGAAGATTTTGTATCTTCTCTCTTTTGTCAGCTGGATCGGAACGTCTGACTCTCGCGGGTTGTCATGAATGTTTAATTTTTCATGACCATGTTTGGGAGAAATTTATGGAAATCGTTAAATCTTTTAAGTAGGGTGTGGGTAATATTTTTCGTTAGTTTGTTGTAAATGTTTTAGAGAACATTGAGAGGCTTGTATTTTTTTAGAAGTTAAAATTTTTTTAGGTTACAAAAGTTTCAGAACTTTATTGTGAAATTATTATCCGCGTATATATAATGCAAATGGTGTTATAAATTTTCATCCTATAAACGTTCATTATCTTAATGTACTACCTTACAAATTATTTAATTGCTCTTGTTCTGTTCTATTTTAGGGTTTTTTCAAAGTTGCGATTGTCATTATATTTGGAGCTCTTATTTTTTAATAGGTGCGAGTAAACATAGGTCGTTTAAAACTCATGAGTAGGTAATACTTTTATTATCGTAATTATAAGTTTCATGGATTTTGTTTTTGATAATTTATGTGAACTATTAGATCGGGTATCTTTTTGAGGAGTTTGCTGGTCGTACTAATCTGGTGTAATGTTGTGAAAAATTTTTTGAAGGAAATAAAGTCTTCTCTGTTGAGATTGTGAGATTATTGTTACGACATTCTTTTATTAAACAGTTTTCACAACTAATTCGAATATTTGGTTATCGTAAGACCAAATTATAGTGTGATTTTTTTTTGTCATGTTAATATTATATCGTCATTTGGCTATAGATACAGCGTATAATCTATATTTTATGTAGGTATATAATTCTCGTTGTGCTGCTTTTTTTGAAATTGTCATGTTCAATGTAACAGCATTTTTGTTTTTTTTATCAAAATTGAAGAATTGTTTTTAGATATTTGTTTCAGCTACGAAATATTTAAATGGTTTTTACTTTGGCCATTTCAAAATCAATTTATTGAGTTATCTTAGTAAGAAATTCGTACTTTTTAATTGTCAGTTATCTTAACGCTTTCTTTGTTAATGTACGAAGAATTTTAAGAAAAAGCGTATTTTTTAGAAGTTTTAAAATTGGTGTTATTGAACACGCGCGAATGTGTTTCATACCAACTAATGCACATATTTTGTTATATAACATTGTTACATAATTGTTTTTGTATAAATTTTTGCAATTTCAAATTATAAGTTCAATTCTATAGACATCTAATAATCTATTATTATTAAAGTTCACTTGTTCAAAGTCTTTTCCTGGAAATTTTTGCAAATTCATGCCAACACATTATTTTTTTGTTTTCAAATTGCTAGATCAATATATACGTTTTAAGGAAAACTTCAATATTTATTCAGTATGGTGGTGAGTGCCTCAGATATTTCAATGTTTGAATTTTCTATGGAATAATATTCCCGTACTTTTAAGAGTTTCTAGAATTACGTTTATGATGTTATAACATTTAAGAAAAGATTGGATATGTATATATATATATTTTAGAGATTTTTTTTTTTAGTCTTAAACAGGTTTTTCACAACTAATGAAATATGGTTGGTATTATATAAAGGTACCATATTGAATCTCGATTAAAGAGAGAGTGGAGGATTTTAAGAGCGGAGCTCTCTGTAGTGGATAGGACATTGTATTTAATGTAATTTCTCTTTTCTGCTTTTTGTGAGGAGAGATTGCGGAGGTCGTCAATGAAGACAGAGTGATAGTTGGTGTTCAGAATGGTGAAGATGACGGTTAAAACTCGAGATTTGGAAGATTTACAAAATAAGGTCAAATGATTCGAAGATTGTAGGGAAAAATCGTTCAACTTTTGGATGTTAGTTCTAAGATTTGCGGTGAATGGGTGAAGGAGGTGTGAAGAAAAAGCGTACATTCTTAGAAGTTCAACATTTTGTTTTTATTAGAAAAGGTTTTCACAACTATGAAATATTTGGTATATAAGATTTAACAAAAAATGAAATTTCATTAAAAACGTCACTTTAAGACAGACACGTAAAACAAATGATAAATTCTCTTTTCTGTGCTTTTTGAAATTGCATTTCCAAGTGAAACACATTATTTTTTCGCAAATACTGAAAAATACCGTTAAAAACCTAATTTTAAGATTTACCAAATAACTCTTAAAAGTTGAATTTTAGGAAAAAATCGTACTTTTAAGAGTTTCTAGAATAGTATGTTGAAAATTTAGAAAAAGCGAATTGTTTAAAGCAGTGTGTAAATTTTTTTATTAAACAGGTTGTTCAAACTAAATGGAAATACTTTGGTAGTATGTAATTATCGTTACCAAAATATATGAAATTTCATTAAAAACGTCAATTTATGACATTCTAATAGCTATGAATTTATAATTCACTTTTTGCAGCTTATATCTAGTGATATTGCGCAGGTTTCAATGAATTAGCATCATTATTTTTTTCGAAATGGGCTGAAAATACCGTTAAAAACTCAATTTTAGATTTACTCATTACATAAGTTCAAGATGTTGAGAATGTTAATGAAAATCCGTCTTTTAAGAGTTCTAAATTCGTAATGTGAAAGTTATGAGAAAAAGCGTATATTTGGTGAGAAAGTTAACGCATTTTTTGTTATTATAAACAAGGTTTTCACACTAATGAAGGGTATTTGGTATATTTAAAAGCGATTAACTATTTGGTAAAAATTGTCATTAAAACCAGTACGTCAAATTTCTTAAGACACGGTAGCAAACAATTATAAATTCTCTTTTCTGGCTTTTTTGAAAATTGCATTTCAATTGAAACACTTATTTTTTCAATGTCTGAAAATACCGTTTAATAATACTAAAGTTTTTCTTTACCAATTTATATATTTGAAAGATGGTATGAAATTTAGTAGAAATCGTACTTTTTTAGAGTTCTCAATTTGTATTGTGAAAATTTGAGAGGTATTATTAGGTTAATTTTTTTTACGAAGGTTAAATATTTTTGTATTAAAGTAGTTTTCACAACTAAGTGAATATTTGTGTTATATAAAAGCAAATATTGAAGATTTATTAATAATTACGTCAATTTTAAGAGAAGTCATCTAAAACTAGTTGTGTTAACGTTAAATGTTCTTACTTTTTTCAGCTTATTTGAAATTGCTTTTTCAGGAGTTTGAATACACATTTTATTTTTCAAATGCTGAAAATACCGTTTAAAAACTCCAATTTTAAGATTTACCAAATATATTTCAAATGTTGAAATTTATGGAAAATATCGTATACCTCGTTTAAACCTATTGAAATTGTTTTAATGTTTGGTGAAATATTTCCCTCTTCTACTGGTCCTAATATTAACAATTTATATTATTAAGAGTAGACAGTTTTCTACAACTAATGAAATAGTTGGTTTATTAGTGTAAAGACCAAACAATGAAGAAATTTCATTGGAAGATAGAGCAGTTCATTTAAGGAAGTATTAAACAACAGTAATAAATTTCTTCTTTTCTGTGCTTTTTGAAATTGATTTTTAATGAAATCACATTTTATTATTTGTGCAATGTCTATGGTGGATTTAATGCTGTAAAAGAATTTTACAAATAATTTCAAATGTTGAAATTTTATGGAAAAGGATCGTAACTTTTAGATGAGTTCTAAATTGTAGATGTGAGTCTTAAGAAAAAGCGGTGAAGATTGGTGTAAGTATCCGCCCAATTGTTGCCGGAAGACTTGAGGATATTGACAATATTTGGTATATATATATATATATTTATTAAAAAATTCGTCAATTAAATGTAGCGGACCTAAGAAGCTATTAATAGTAATTCTACTTTTTCTGCTTTGTTTGAAGATAGCATTGTGCAATGAAGCACATGGGTGATGTTTTTCTATAATGCTTGAAAAATCTGTTAAAATGAACATCAATTTTTTAAGACTTTAGAGACCAATAGATTCAAAATGGTTGATTTTAATTTAGGAAAATCGTACTTTTTATAGTAGGTTCTAATTTATTTTTGTAGGTAGGTTAGGATAGGGTTAGGTTAATTTTTAGAATTTTTTTTTGTGTACAATTTTACTCAAAGTTTCACAACTAATGAAATAATTTGGTATATAAAACAAATATTGAAGAATAATTTCAAATGTGTTGCACTTATATTATTTAACATGGACCTTTTAAGAGTTCAAAGTTTGTAATGTGAAAATTTAAGAAAAGCTAATTTAGAAAGAGAGTTAGAATTGTTGTTTATGGTAAAACAGGTTTTCATCACTCAATGAAGATATTTGGTATATAAAAGACAATATTGAAATTTCATTAGAAAAACGTCAATGTTTAGGACACTCTAAACTATTAATAAATTTTACTTTTCTGCTTTTTTTTTAATATGGCATTTCAATGAAACGACACATTATTAGTTTTCAATGCGTGAAATAACGTTAAAGAGCTCATTTTGAAGATCTACTAAATAATTCGTGTTCGAAATGTTGAAATTCTAGGAAAGAATCGTACTTTTTAAGAGTTCTAATTCGTAATGTGAAAATTTGGGAAAAAGAAGCGTAATTTTAGAAGCTTAAATTTTTTTATTAAAACAGGTTTTTGCACAGAGCTATGAAATATTTGGTGTAATATAAAAGCAGGATATTATAGATATACACATGTAAAAAACGTCAATTTAGAGAACACTTTAAACAATTAAATAGCTCTTTTCCTGCTGTGTTTTAAAATTGCAATTCAAGTGCGAACAAGGCATTATCCTATTGCGTGATGTTAAAATGCTGATAAATACCGTTAAAACCTCGAATTTAAAAGTTACGAAGATAATTGTCAAGAGGTTGGAAGATTTAGGAAAAAATCGTACTTTAAGAGTTTTAAATTTGTTGAATGTGAAAATTTAGAGAAAAAAAGAATTTCTAGAAGTTAAATTTTTTGTTAAAACAGGCTGTTTTGCAAATGCTATATAAAATATTTGGTATATAAAAACAAATATTCGAAATTTCATTAAAAGACGTCAATTTAGGACACCTAAAAACGAAGTTATAAGTTTGCTCTTTTTCTGCTTTGTTGAAATTGCATTTAAATGAACACACATTATATTTTCCAATGCTGAAAATACCGTTTAAAAACTCAATTTTAAGATTTCATATAATTTTAAAATGTTGAAATTTAGAAAAAATCGGACTTTTAAGAGGTTCTAAATTTGTAATGTGATAAAATTTAAGAAAAAGGCGTAATTTTAGAGTTAATTTTTTTTGTTAAACAGTTTTTCGCAACTGCTTTCCATTTTTTGTAAGTGTAGGCAATATTGCGGCTTTCATTATAAACATTTATGAACACCTAAAACCAATAATAATTCATCTTTTATATACTTTAAAAATTTAAAGATATTGAAGCCGGTATATTTAGCAATGCTGACAATACAAGGGTAAGCGGGGTCAATATTTAAGATGCGTAACCAAATAATTTCCAAATGTTGAGAAGATTTAGGAAAATCGTACCTTTAAGAGTTCGAGACATTGCTGTAGGTGTGAAATTGGGTAAGAAAAAGCGTAATTTATAGAAGTTAAAAATTTTTTATCAAAACAGGTTTTGCAAAAACAAGATGAAAGTATTTGGTATATAAGAAACAATTTGGACAAGGGTTGTGATTAAAAAACGTCGTGAATTGTAAGACATCTAAAACACTAATCTAAGTGCACTTTTCAGCTTTTGGGAATGGATTGGTCAAAATGGAGAAGACAAGCGTATGTTGTGTCAATTGCTTAAATACCGGTTAAGAACGTCAATTGTTTTAAGATTTATTAAATAATGCCTTCAAATGTTGAAATTTAGAAAATATCGTACTTTTAAGAGGTTTCTAAATTCGTGGAAATGTGAAAATTTAGAAAGGCGGTCAATTTAGAAGGTTAACAGTTTTTTTATTAAAACAGGTTTTTTCAACTAATGAAATATTTAGTTGTTCATCACTTTGAACATTTTCAGCTTAAAAAAGCAGTCAATTTAGATGACGACTGAAAACTATTAATAAGATTTCGCTTTTCTGCTTTTTGAAATTGCATTTCAATGAAACACATTATTTTTTTCAAATGTCGTGAAAATACCGTTAACAAACTGTCAATTCTTAAGATTAACAATAACTTTCAAATGTATAGAAACATTTGTCTAACATCGTACGGTTTAGAGTTTCTAAATTTGTAGATGTGAAAATTTAAGGAAAAAGCGTATTTTAGAAGTTCAAATTTGCTTTGGTATTAAAGAAGGCTTTTCCAGAAACTATATGAAAGTATTAGTACAATAAAAACAGAATATTGAAAGTCTTCGCAGTTAAAAAACGGCTGCAATTTAGAGACATCTAAAACTATTAATAAATTCGCTTTCATGCTTTTTGCTTAAACGTCAATGAACACATTATATTTTCAAATGCTGAAATACCGTTAAAACTCAATTTAAGATTTACAGAATAATTTCAAATGTGTGAAATTTAGGAAAAATCGTACTTTTAAGAGTTTCTAAATTTGTAATGTGATGGAAAATTTAAAGAAAAGCGTAATTTTAGGAAGTTAAATTTTTTTTTATTAACACAGGTTTTCACAAGTAATGGAATATTTGTAATATAAAAACAAATATTGGAAATTTCATTAGGCGTACAGCTAAGGATTGATTTATTGTAAACAATTCAGTAAATTTTTCTTTTGCTTTTCTGAATGGAATCCCACGAAGCACATCTTCTGCCAAGTTCAAGCCGTTGTACATCGAGCAAAAACTCAATTTTAAGATTTTACCAAATAAATTTCAAATGTTGAATTTAGGGAGGAATGAGGTAGTACTTTTAAGAGTTTCTGAACAATTCGTTAATGTGAAATTTAAAAAAAAGCGTAATTTTAGAAGTGTAATTTTTTATTAAACCAGGTTTTCCTTACTTAACTAATCGAAGACTACTTGGTTTTATACTTAAACAGCATTATAGTATGGCACACGTACCTGCTGTGTCTGTGTTTTTCTTTTTCAGTGCGAGAAAATTTTCATTAAAAAAGCGTCAATTTAAGACACCTTTAAGAAGCAGTTAGATAAAGTTTCTCCTTTTGCGTGTGGCTTTTAAATGCCATTTCAGATATAGAACACGGATTATGAATTGTTTAATAAACTGCTTGGAAGATACGTTAATTATAACTCGAGCAGGAGGGTGGTGAATTTAGACCAATATGAATGCTTCAAATTTTGTTGGATTATTTTAGGATAATCGTACTCTTTTTAAGAGTTCTATTTTGTAATGTGAAATTTAAGAAAAAAAGCGTAATTTTAGAAGTTAAAAGAGGTTTTTTATAACAGGTTTCTCAATAACGATGAAGATAGTGTGTGGGTCATAGTAAAAGAACAAATATTGAAATTTCATTAAGACGAAAGGGACGGTCATATAGTAGAGACATCTTAAAACTATTGAGATAAGTTTCACTTGTTTCGAGCCTTTTGGTGAGAAATTGCATTTCGAATGAAGGAGCACAGTTGATTGGTGTTGTTCAATGCGCTGAGGAGAATAGTCCGTTAAAGAGACTCAAGGTGTTTTAAGATTTTACCAAATATTAATTTCGAAATGTGTGGAAATTTGAGGAAGATAAGTGCGTGACGTGTCTTAGGTTTAATGACGAGATGTGGTACTAAGATGTGTGAATGTGAAGAATATGCGTAAGAAGAAAGCGTGAATTGTTGAGAAGTTTACACTTTATTTATTACACAGGGTGTTTCATCAACTAGAGTGAAATATTTGGTAGTTATAAAAACAAAACTGAAAAAGTGTCAATTGAAAACCGTCAATTGACTAGAGACACCTAAGAAACAATTAGTTAAAGTTCCTCTTTTCTGCTTGTGGAAAATTGCGATTTCAATGGAAACACATTATTTTTTCAACAATACTGAAATACCCGTTAAATAACTTCAATTTATGATTGATTTTACCTAGAAATTAATTTGCTTAAGAGTGTTGAAATTTACATGGAAAAATCGTACTTTTAAAGAGTTCTATCAATTTGTGTGAAAACTTTTAAATTAAGATTTATATTTTAGAATTTAAATTTTTTACTAAAACAGGTTTTCATAAAGTAATGATATATTTAGTATATAAAACAAATATTGTGAAATTTCATTAAAAAACCGTCAATTTAAGACTATTGCTCACGTATTATAAATTTCACTTTACAATTTAATAAAACTTTTCCATGGAAACACATTTTTGTGTTTCAAATGCTGAAAATACCGGTTTAAAAACTCAATGTTTAAGGATTTACGCAAATAATTCAAACTGTTGAATTTAGGAAATCGTACTTTTAAGAAGTTCTAAATTGTAGATCGCTGCAAATTTAAGTAAAGCGTAAATGTTTAGAAGTTGTATTAATTTTATAAAACATTTAGGTTTTCACAACTATGAAATATTTGGCTATATATTATATAGCAAATAGTTACGAAATTTTTCAATTAAAAAACGTCATTTAAAGACACCTTAATGCATTTGAATAAATCTCTTTTTCTGCTTGTTTTTTGTTATAATTGCATTTCAAAATGGAAAGACATTTTTTATTTTTCTTTTAATGCTGAAAATTACCGTCATAAAAGACTAAATAAAATAGAAGAAAGTTTTCAAATGTTGACGAATGCTTATTTGAAATACAAATGTTATTTATTGTACGGCTAAATTTTGTGATGTGAATTTAGAAAAGAGTCGTGAATTTGTTAGAAGTTAAATTGTTTTTATTTTAAAGCAGGATTTTCAGCAACTACATGAAATATGTTGGTATATTGACACACAATCATTTGAAAATTGTCATTAAAAACGTCAATTAAGACAACTAAAACTAAATATTGAAATTCTCTTTTCTGCTTTTTGAAAGTTTGCATTTCTTAAGCTGGATAATCCAGTTATATTTTTTCGCCAATTTAGTTGCTGAAAACCCAGTTAAAAATCGACTTTTAAGATTACCAATAATGTTCAAGATGGATGAAGATTTAGGAAAAATCGTACTGTTTAGAGTCTATATTTGTAATGTGAAATTTAAGAAAAAGCGTAATTTGTAGAAGTTATATGTTTTTATTAAAATAGTTTTCACACTAATGAAAGTTTGGTATTGGAAAAACAAATATAGTGAAATTTTCATTAGAAAAACGTCAATTTAAGAACACCTAAACGTATTAAGTAAATGTTCGGCTTTTTCCTGCTTTTTTGAATTGCACTTCAATGAAGATCAACATGTAATTTTTTCAAATGCGTGAAAATCCCGTAAAAAACTCAATTTATTAAGAATTACCAAATAATTTCAAATGTTGAAATTTAGGAAAAATCGTACTTTTAAGAGTTCTAAATTTGTAATGTGAGAATTTAAGAAAAAGCGTAATTTTAGAAGTTAAATTTTTTTATTAAAACAGGTTTTCACAACTAATGAAATATTTGGTATATAAAAACAAATATTGAAATTTCATTAAAAAACGTCAATTTAAAATCAAAACTATGTAATAAATCTTTTCAAGCTTTTTGAATATTTGACATTCAATGAAACACATAATTTTTTTCAAATGCTGAAAAAAAAGCTGTTAAAAACTCAATTTTAAGATTTTACCAGATAATTTTCAAATGTTGAATTTAGGAAAAATCATACTTTTGAAGAGTTTTAATATTCGTTAATGTGCAAAATTTAAGAAAAGCGTTAATTTATATGTAAGTTGAATGTGTTTTTTATTGAAACAGGATTGTTCACAATTCTATCTCGGAAGATATTTGTGATTATAGTTAAGACAAATACTTGAAATTCATAAAACGAAACGTCAATTGGTAAGACACCTAAACATAATTAACTCTCTTTTCTGCTTGTTGTGAAATTGCAGTTTCAATGTAATGACATCTATTATTTTCTTTTCATAATGTCTGAAAACTATCGGTTTTAATAATTACTCAATGTTTTAAGATTGTTAGGCCAAAATAATTTCAAATGTTGAAATTTAGGAAAATCGGTAGCTTTTAGGAGTTCAAAAATCTTGTAGAGTGTTGATAAGGTGTGTAAGAAAGACGTATTTTAGAAGTATAAGGTTTTTATTGATATATTCAGGTGGTTTTTTTACAGACTGATGAAATTTAGTTTGGTATGTAGAAAATCAGAATTAGTTAATATTTCATTTTAAAAAACGTCAATTTAAGACACCTATTTTAGGTAAACTAATTGAATTTAAAGTGTCGCTTTTCTGCTTTTTAGATAATTGCCATTTCGAATGAAACACATTATTGTTCTCAAATCTTGAAAATACCGTTAAAAATAATTTAAGAATTCGCGATTAATAAAGTTTATGAAAATTTAGAAAAATCGTCCTTTTAAGAGTTCTAAATTTGTAATGTGGAAGTTTAAGAAAAAATTTGTAATCGAAATAAAGTTTAAAATTTGTTTTATTATAAACAGGTTTTTCATTAACTAATGGAACATACTTTGTATATAAAAACAAATATTGAAATTTCATTAAAAAACGTCAATTTAAGACACCTAAAACTATTAATAAATTCGCTTTTCTGCTTTTTGAAATTGCATTTCAATGAGACACATTATTTTTTCAAATGCTGAAAATACCGTTAAAAACTCAATTTTAAGATTTATCAAATAATTTTAAATGTTGAAATTTAGGAAATCGTAACTTTTAAGGAGTTCAATAATTTGTGAAGATTTGTGAAAATGTTAGAGAAAAAAGCGTAAGTTTGTATGAAGTTAAGAATTTTTTTATTAAACAGGGTTTCACAACTAATGAAATATTTATTATATAAACAATAGGTTGAGATTCATGTAAAAGGTAGGATTTATAGACACTAGAAGCAATGTAATAATGTCTCTTTCTGTCTTCTTTTTAAATTGTTCATTCTAATGGAGTACACATTATTTTTTTTAAAGGATGCTGAAAATACCGTTAAAATAGCTCAATGTTATAAATTTTAACCCTATTATAGGTTTTAAAATGTTGAGAGATTTAGTGAAAACATCGTCACTCCTTTGTTAAGAGTTCCTGAAATTTGTAATGTGAAAATTTAAAAAAAGTGGGGGCCGTGCGCGGGTATTTTAGAAAGTTAAGATTGGTTTTGATTAGAGAAGGTTTGTCAAGAGACTCGATGAAATATTTGGTATATAGGAAAAGCAAAGTATGTCGGATATGATTGTCATTAAGAAAAGGTTCAGAAGTTAAGACGATTCTAAATCTTTTTGAGGTATAATTCACTTTTTCACGCTTTTTGAGAATTGCTTCGGTCAAGGTGAGATGAGCATCAGTTATTTTTTTCAATATGCTGGAAAGATGACCGTTAAAGACGTCAGATTTTTAAGATTTACGCACAATAATTTCAAACTGTTGAAATTTAGGAGTGTTGTTTTTGAGAGTTTCTAATTTTTGTTAATGTAATTTTAAAGAAAATTCGTAATTTAGAAGTTAATTTTTTTTTATTAAGAGTGACTAGTTTTTCACAACTATTGAAATATTTTTGGTTATATAAAAAAATGTTGAATTTCCTTATAACATAACGTCAATTTGAAGACACCTAAGACAATAATTAAATCATCTGGCTTTTCTGCTTTTTGAATATTGCATTTCAATGAAACACAGTTTTCATTTTTTGCAGAGTGGCTGGAAAGATACCGTGTTTACAAACTCAATTTTGAAGGATCTTAGCCAAAATATGGAGTAGTTCAAATGTTGAATATTTAGGAATTTAAATCGTACTTTTTAAGAGGCGTTGTTGCAAGAAGTTTGTTAATGTGAGAAGTTTAGCGGAAAAAAGCGTAGATTTTAGAAGTTTTTTAATACATTTTTTATTTAAAACGGTTTTTACCGACTAATTTTAATGAAATATTTGTTTGGTATATAAAAACAAATACGGAAATTGCTATTCCAGAAAATGGTCAATTTATGACAAGCGTAGATGAGCAAAAATGTAGGCCTATATTTATTTTAGCTTTATTGAAATGTGGTCATTATTCAGATGTGAAAACACTATTATTTTTTTTCACAATGGAATAAATTTTTTTTTTGAAAAAACACTCCACATATTTAAGATTTTATTTTCATTATATTTTATTAATGGTTGGAAATTTAGAAAAATCGTACTTTTTAAGAGTTCAAAATTTTTGTAATGTTGATTTTGCCTTGCCAGAAGAAGAAGCAAATTTAGAGTTAAAATTTTTTATTAAAAGGTTTTCATCTATGAATATTTTTTTTTTATATAGTTAAGAACAAATATTGAAATTGTGGTCATTAAAGAGAACGTTAAATTTAAGATATGTTTTTCTTATATCAATTTAATAATTCTCTTCTTACTGCTTTATTTAATTGCGGATTGTCAATGGAAACACATTGATTTTTTTAATGCTGAAAATACCGTTAAAGAACCTCAATTTAAATTACCAAGTAATTTCACATGTTGAAATTTTTATTAAAATCGTACTTTTTTTAAGAATCTTACGTTTTGTAATGTGAAAATTTTAGAAAAGCGTAATTTTAGAAGTTTTAATTAGTTTTTTTAGTTAAAACAGATTTTTCGACAACTAATTGATATATTTGGTCTAGTAAAGACAAATATTGGAGAATTTCATTTAAAAACGTCAATTTAAGACAGCAATTTAACTATTAATATAATGTAATTGTTCCTGGCTTGTTTTGAAATTGCATTTTCAATGAAACACATTATGTCACATTATTTTTCGCAAATGCTGAAAATACCGTTGTAAAATTTACTCAATTTTTTTTAAGATTGTAAAAAATTCTTTTCAAATGGTTGAAATTTTTAGGATATTAAAATTTCGGGTTATGCTATTAGAGTTCTATTTATATTTGTATATGTGTACATATGTAAGAATAGCGTAATTTTAGAAGTTAAGATTTGTTATTAAAAAAACGGGTTGTTTCAAAACTAATGAAATAGTTGGTATATGTATTACACACAATTTATTGAAATTTCATTTAAAAAACGTCAATTTAAGACATCGTAAACTATTAAATATAAGATGTTTTTCCACTTTTTTTTTTTAGCTTTTTTTTGAAATGTGCAGTATTACGAAGTTTGAAACCATTAATGAGTTTTTTCAAATTGTTGAATTAGTATGACCGGTGGTAGAGAAACTTCATTCATTTTTTACCAAGATTTAATCTTCAATATGTATGCATGGAACAGAGAAATACACAGTCTACTACTAGGACACATCGCTAATGTGTTGAATATTTAAGAAAAGTTTACTGCTACATTGTTGTTTAGAAGCTTAATTTTTTTTTATTAAACAGGTTTTTCACAACTAATGAAATAGTATTTGGTATATATATAGAAACAAATATGGTGGAGGAATTTACGTCAAAAAACGTCAGAGTCTTAGACCCTAAGACGAACTTAAGTTGAAAGACTCTCTTTTCTGCTTTTGTGAAGGTTGCCTATTTCTTTACGTGAAATTCAATCATTATTGTTTCATGAAATGCGTGAAAATCTTATACCCTCCTTGTGTTAAACTCAATTTTAAGATTTACCAAATATTCAAATTTATTGAACTTATTTTTAGGAAAAATCAGGTACTTTTAGTATGCGTTCACTAAATGTGTCTGTATTATTTGTTTGGTAAATGGCTTTACCGAAAAATGCTTGTAATGTTTAGAAGTGTATATTATTTTTTGGAGTTAAAACGGATTTTGCCACTAGATGGAAAGGTATTTGGTATAGTAAAAACAGAATATTGAAATTTCGGATTAGCAAAACGGTCAATGTAAGATGCAGCCTGAAAACTGATTAGGAATAAAGTTCCTTTTGCTGCGGTTTTTGGGAAAGTGTGCATTTCGAATGAAACACATTATTTTTTCAAATGCCCTGGAAAATACGCGTCTCAAAAACTCAAGTTTTAAGATTTATCAAAGGTAATTTGGGTAAATGTTGAATTTAAGACGAAAAATCGTACCTTTTAGAGTTCTAGAAATTTGTAATGTGAAAATTTGACAGATAAAGCGTAATTTCTAGACAGTTATAAATTTCTTTATTAAAACAGGTTTGTCACTAGACTAATGAAATATTTTGTTGCTATAAGAAGCGAAATAGTTGAATTTCATTAAATTAGAAAGTTGAAACGATGTAAGAAGTTGCTTACTTTTCTTTCTCTTTCTGCTTTTTTAAATTGGCATGTTCAATGAACTACATATATTTTTTTTAATGGCTGAAAATACCGGTTAAAAAGTCCATAAAAATTAACCAAATAATTTTCACATGTTTGAAGGATTTTAGGAACAATGCGTGACTTTTAAGGAGTTTCTAAGATTGTTGTAAGTTGACTAAAATTATAAGAAAAAGCGTAATTTTAGAAGTTAAATTTTTTTATTAAAACAGGTTTTCACAACTAATGAAATATTTGGTATATAAAAACAAATATTGAAGTTTCATTAAAAAACGTCAATTTAAGACACCTAAAACTATTAATAAATTCGCTTTTCTGCTTTTTAAAATTGCATTTCAATGAAACACATTATTTTTTCAAATGCTGAAAATACCGTTAAAAACTCAATTTTAAGATTTACCAAATCACTTTCTGAATGGTGAATTTAAAAATCGTATCTTTAAGAGTGGTCTAATTACTTCGTAATTTTGTGAAGAATTAAGAAAAAGTCGTAAATTTTAGAACGTTAAGATTTTTTTTATTAAATCATTTTAGTCTCTTAACACTAATGAAATATTTGGTGTATTGATACAGATATTGAAATTTCGGGATTAAAAAATTCGTCAATCAGGTGATAACTAGTAATATTTATTAATTTATTCTCTTTCTGCTTTTTGAAATTGTAATCAATGAAACATTATTTTTTTCTTTTAAAATGCTGAAAAAACCGTTAAAAACTCAATTTTAAGATTTACCAAATAATTTCAAATGTTGAAATTTAGGAAAATCGTACTTTTACGAGTTCTAAATTTGTAATGTGAAAATTTAAGAAAAAGCGTAATTTTAGAAGTTAAAATTTTTTATTAAAACAGGTTTTCACAACTAATGAAATATTTGGTATATAAAAAAAAATTTTGTTTTATAGCTTTCTCTGTGACCTTAGAGAAAGAACCTAAAACTATTGAAAGGGGTTTCGCGCTGATAGCCTTCTTAAAAGTTGCAATTTCAATGAAACACAACCTTTCTTCTGTCAAATGCTGAAAATCCCGTCAAAAACTCAATTTTAAGAATTACGAAAGGGTAATTTCGAAATGGTTTGAATAATTTAGGGAAAGGAATGTAGCCTTTTAAGAGTTCTATAGATTTGGTAAATGTGAAAATTTGAGAAAAGCGTAATTTTAGTAGCAAGTTATTATATTTTTTTTTATTACACAGGATTTTCAGCAACTAAGGAAATTTTGGTTACTATAAACAACAATATTGATAAATTTTCATTAAAAAACGTCAATTTAAGACACCTAAAACTATTAATAAATTCGCTTTTCTGCTTTTTGAAATTGCATTTCAATGAAACACATTATTTTTTACAAATGCTTGATAATACCTTTAAAAACTCAATTTAAGATTAACCAAATAAATTTCAAATGTGAAATTTAGGAAAAATCGTACTTTTAGAGTTCTAAATTTCTTGGTAATGTGAAATTTAAGGGAAAAAGCGTCAAATTTTTAGAAGTAAATTTTTTTATTAAAACAGGCTTTCAAAACTAATGAAATATTTGGTATATAAAAACAAATATTGAAATTTCATTAAACAAACGTCAATTTAATACGTCAAGAAACTTTTAATAAAAATTTCCTTTTCAGCTTTTGAAATTGCATTTCACATTAAAACACTTATTTTTTCAAATGCTGAAAATAACCGTTGAAAAACTCAATTTTAAGACTTTTAAGAGTTCTTCAAATGTTTTCCGAAATTTAGAAAAATCGTACTTTGTTAAGAGTTCTAAAATTCGTAATGTGAAAATTTACGAAAAAGCGTAAATTTTAGAAGTTAATTTCTTTTTATTAAAAACAGGTTTTCACAACTGATTTAATATATTTGGTATATAAAAACGAAATGATTTGAAATTTCATTAAAAAACGTCGGTTTAAGACACCTAAAACAAACCTAAAACTATTAATAATCTCGCTTTTCTGCTTTTTGAAATTGCATTCAATGAAACACATTATTTTTTTTTCAAAAGACTGAAAATACCGTTAAAAAACTCAATTTTAAGATTATCAATATTTTACAATGTTGAAATTAGAAAATTAATC
>JABUQX010023033.1:20000-29332 GCA_015478945.1 Trachelipus rathkii | reverse complement strand
AGTATTCATTCTCAACATTAATTCTTTGTTTAATGTTTAATGTGAAATACATTGTGTATGTTTAATGCAAAGTTTTGGTATTGACTCCTCACATCATAACTCTGATTCATATTTCCGTGTCTGCAACAAAAATGCTCACGAAAGTTGCCAATAATTGTTTTTTTTTTATATATATATATATATTATTAATAATAGATATTTTAACATATGCTCTCACACATATTACTTGAAATAGTAAAACAGTAAACGTAACAGAATGAAGTGATCCAGTAGGATTCCCCCTAGGGTGTGATCATACTGCTGTTTTATTGTTTTACTGCTTTACGTCGTTTTTTAATATATAATGAGACTAATTTATTAAAAACATATACTATGCTGGTCTAAAGCATTAGAACAGGTAAATCAATAGCGGCAAATGCCTATCAAAGGGAGGTGTAAGAGGATTTTGTTACTGTTTAATTTGTAGTGATTATTGGCAGTTTAAAACAGAATTTTAGTAAATTTAAAGCTATTTTTACAAATAAAAATAAAAATAAAAATAAAAATAAGAAAAATAATTAAAAATAAAAACTGAAAATGAAAATAAAATATAAATAAAAATAAAAATGAAAGTAAAAATAAAAATAAATAAATTAAAATAAAAATAAAAAAAATAAAAAAAATAAAAATAAATAAAATAAAAATAAAAATAAAATAAATAAAATAAAACAAACAAAATAAAATAAAACAAATAAAAACTTTTAAACAAAATAATGTTAATAAAATAAAAATAAAATAAATAAAAATAAAACAAAAATTAAACACAAAACATAATTGTGAAATGGTACTTATAAAAATATACATTTTTCAACTTATCAAAATATGTTAGCTAACATTAATAAAGAGAAATATCAGTCTTAAACCTTTAGAAGGCGTAATATCTTTGTGAGATGTAATACAATTGGAGGGGACAGCGGTGACACTACCTCCAGGTATATCTAGTTTCAACCCTGTGCCTGTTCTCCCTGTATTGAATCATCTATGCCATTACAACGCAGAACTTCGGCTATGATGAAGTTATGTTAGAATCTATAAGTGCACAAAGCTTCATCCTTTACGTAATACCTCTGAAGCACCTTCTGTAACACTGTACCTCATGAATTCATCTACTGTGATGATGTGCTTCTGCCTTTAAGAATAATTTTATGACTGACTAGTGAGAGTTACCTGTCTGACTGTATGTTGTTCTATGGATGCATGTGCGCTTGTATAAAAACCTGCTTTCTTTTCCGACTTTTTTATCCTATGAACTTATTTATACTAAAGGGCAAGGTCCAATTTTGAGCTGGGGCTGAGCCCCACCTAAAAATGGACATAAAATTCGGAATTTTCAGCCGATTTTGACTACATAAACACCAAAATGTAGCTTTTTTTGCCCTCTAAAACGTTGTTTTCCGGTGTTTTTCTGTGTCTGTAGTCATTCTTTCAGAATTTTCAAATTTTCAAAAACCCATGTTTTGACATTTCTTAACATCACAAACCAGAATTTTTTCGAAATGACTTCAAACTTGAAATATGCATAGATAGGTCCATTACCTACAAAAGTACAGAAGCACTTTTTCGATTTTTTGAGTTTTGTGCTCAGCGTTGTCTAATTTCCAAACCCACTTTTTTTGGATTTTGAAATGAAAAATTGCGATAATTTTTTTTCTGTTCTAGAGAAGTGGATGAAATTTTTAGGGCATATGTAGTCGGGGGAGATGCACATTTTTTACTTAGATAATTTCTTTGTATATGCATTAGGTTTGGATTTGTTCTTGGAACAAACTTTCAAAAAAAAAAATTTTTGGAAATTTTTTGAAAATTTTCTATTGAGTATACAAAAAAATTATTTAAGTAAAAAAGATGCACCTTGCCCGACTATACAAGCCCTGAAAATCGTACAAGGATAAAAAAATATATCGTAATTTTTCATTTCAAAATCCCCAAAAAAGTGGGTTTGGAAATTGGACAACGCTGAGCACAAAACTCAAAAAATCGAAAAAAGTACTTCTGTACTTTTGTAGGTAATGGACCTATCTATGCATATTCAAGTTTGAAGTCATTTCGAAAAAAAATTCTAGAAATTGAGCGTAAGAAAGGTCAAAATAATGGGTTTTGAAAAATTTGAAAATTCTGAAAATATGACTACATACACAGAAAAACACCGGAAAACAACGTTTTAGAGGGCAAAAAAGCTACATTTTGGTGTTTATATAGTCAAAATCGGCTGAAAATTCCGAATTTTATGTCCATTTTTAGGTGGGGCTGAAAATGGGGCTCAGCCCGAGCCCAACATTGGACCTTGCCCTTTTAAAGAAGAAGAAACCTGAATCTATAGATCATTAGATCAATAGATGACGGATGATTAGAAGGGCTGATGAATGGAAAGTTTCCTTTACTGTTTTACTGTTTTACTGTTTTACTGCTTTACTGCTTTACTGCTTTAGGGTATGTAAAATGCAAATTTTCGTGTTATAAACATGAAAAGCATAAATTTTTTTAGTATAGACAAAATGTATAAAGCAAATAAAAGCAAAACAAATAAATAAAATAAAAAATTAAACAAAAGTATAAATGTAAAATGAAACTTATAAAAAAAAGCTTGAAAAATAAATTTAAAATATATATATATATAATTAAATATATATATATATATATATATATATATATATATATATATATATATATATATATATATATATATAATATATATATAGTATATATATTAATATATATATAATATATATATATATAGTGTGTAGTGTGTGTGCGTGTATGCTCATTGTGGATTATGAGCTAATTTAGGAGTTATTTATAGAATTGAAAACAACACCTTACGGTAATAGTAACGTTGTACTTAGAAAAGAAAAATATTTATCAATGACTGATGAGGAAATATGTCGAATGAGAGAGAGAGAGAGAGAGAGAGAGAGAGAGAGAGAGAGAGAGAGAGAGAGAGAGAGAGAGAGAGAGAGAGAGAGAGAGAGAGAGAGAGAGAGAGAGAGAGAGAGAGAGAGAGAAGTGCTGTAGTTAAAATCTGCTTTAGGCTTGATAGTATGCAGGGATTATTGGTTTAATATCCAGAGCCTTGAGGCTGATGTATCATTCAATCTGAATGCTTAACTTTAAAAGAATGCAATATCTCCAATCTTATTTAAATACATAATAAGTAAAAACGTTGTGAGTTTAAATAGAGAACTTACATTGTGATTGGATCCGTTTCACCTACTCTATAAGAAAATGAGCCAGTAGACACAGAATCACCTGTATCATTATAATACGCTACTTCGGCTGCGTCAACTAATGCTTAATCGTAAAGTGAGTATAATTTCATCCCCCTTTAACTATTCTCTAAGAAGAGCTCCTCAAGTATCGAACCTTCTATACCACTACAGAAGTATTATCATTTATGAGTGAGTTATGTTAACACCTTTAAGTATATCATGTTTCGCTTCATTGCCTCCTCAAACATCAAATCATTTGTACCAATACATAGTGAAACTTTGTTTGTTTGTGTATTTGTATTCGTAATTGACAAAAAAAAAACACTCGCTTAACGACGAACGTTAATTTTGCCCATAATACCTATATATATATATATATATATGTATATACCAAGTTGAAATTTTCAAATATAATTATATATATATATATATATTATATATTATATATATATATAGAAGTATATGATTATGTGTGTGTGATGTGTGGGTGTTTGTGTATTCGTAAATGATAAAACATTCGCTCTACGACGAATATTGATTTTGGCCTTAATCCTCTAATATATATATATATATATATTATATATATATATATATATATATATATAGAGAAAATTTATATATATATATATATATATATATATATATATATATATATATATATATATATATATATATATATATATATATATATATATATATATTTATATAGTTTATATATACAAAAGTTATATATTTATATATATATATATAATATTATATATATATATATATATATATATATATTATATATATATATATATTATATATATAATATATATATATATACCTCTATATTATATATATATATATATATATATATATAGAAGGATGTGTTTATGTATTCGCATTTGGTGAATGTCTGACTCTTGAGAAATGGTTATTCGTATACTAAAATATATTACTGTTAATTTCCTTCACGTATGAGCTTATGTATATATATATATATATATATATATATATATAATAATATATATATTATATAAAATAATATATTATATATATATATATATATATATATATACTATATGTATATATATATATATATATTATATATATATATATATTAATTATATATATATATATAATATATATATATATATATATATATATATATATATATATATATATTATACAAGTAAAATAATTTATTTCAACTCATACCCCATGTCTCGATGTGCCTTTAGGCAAAGGTCTTATCTATCAAAATATCGAAGGAAAGGTAAGTCCTTTTCTTCAAGGTTGATTGAATTTAGTTCGCGGTACATTATCACTAATTTACCTTGAAGTCGAAAGGCAAAAATTGACCACCTTCCATTTATTTGTATTTAAATATATATATATATATATATAATAATATATTTATATATATATAATCAAAAATATATAATATTATAATATATAATATTATATATATATATATATAATATATATATAAATATAGTATATATATATATATATTATATTATATATATATATATATATAATATATATATATATATAATATATATATATATATATATATATATATATATATATATATATATATATATATATATATATAAGTTATAATAGCTATTGGGCCAAGCTTCGAAATCTAATAAGGGAAAAAAATTATTTATAAACATTTAAAACAGGTAGACGCTTGGCGTCGCTTCAACGTCTAAGCTTAAAGCTCCGACTCTTGGCTTAGGTAGTGAAGGATGGAAGAAAAGGAGAAGGTTCGAAAACCACTCTTCTCCTTTTTTTACTCTTATAGAGAGAAAAGGGGGAGTGGGTGGTATAAGATCGAGGGTTAGAAGTATTCGAAATTTATGTGATAAATACATATATTTTATTTATTACGGTATATATATATAAATTATATTATATATATTATTATTATATATATATATATTATATATATATATTATATATATATATATATATATAATATATATATATATATAATTATATATATATATATATTATATATATATATATTATATATATATATATATATATATATATATATATATATATATATAACCAATATGTATAATGTACATCTGTACTGATTTCAACATGTAATAATAATAATAATTCATGAAAAATCACCAAAACATAATATTCGTGTACCTTTAACGAACATACTGTTACTAAGAGAATATATTTAAACATTGTTAAGATATTGTATTTAGATCTAATGAATCTTTGTGACGTCATATGAATAACATTCGTGAATATGGAAACTATGTGAAATATTACGAACTAAAAAATGGCCCATGAACGTAGCTGAGTTATAGAAAGAAACGAGGATGCCAAACCGCGAAAAAAGACGAATCGGCGTGGGTATCGTTGCCGGTCCGCGTGATCCGGTGGCGTTTCCGCGTTGGCGGTCCGGCTGGGGCCTTCCGGTCCGGTCCTGCGGTTGCGAAAAACGCGTCGTCGACCCCACAAACCCCCCCTAAGTGGGGTGAAAACCCCGAAAAAAAGCACTAAAAAAAATATTCGACATTCGGCGAATATTTTTCGCCATTCGGCGAATGGCGAATATTCGCCTCCAGTCGATCTCCCGCATATAATACTCCGGTCGTCTCCAGCACTTTCACCACTATATATCCGCCAAACCAACCGACTATAATAATCCATCCTTTCCATATGACCAAACCGTCTCAATACACTCTCGGTTATTCTTTCACTTACACCTTACTTCACAACACAACAACTCTCAAACAAGTTCGTTCTTAATTTTATCGATTTAAATTCCTTTACTTGTTCTAGTTGCTCACCATCCAACATGATTTCACAGCGCGGACTCTCTTCACTTACTACCACCACCTTACTCTTATATACATTTACTTTCAAACCCCCCCATCCCATTTACTCACTCTGCCAAACCACTCTACTAACCCTCTCAAACTCTCCAAACTTATAACACAAAACAAATCATTAGCGTGCAATATATATATATATATATAATATATATATTATATATATTATATATTATATATATATATATATAATAATATATATATAATTATTATATATATATATATATATATATAATATATAATATATATATATATATATCCAACTCAGATTATAGAATATTAATTTATCCTTTCTTTTTTCAATTTTTATTTACATTTTTTTTGAGAAGTTAAAAAAAATTAGGAACATTCATTTTTAGTCGCTTATAAAGTAAAATTTTGAAAATAAATTTCAATTAAAACCCTTCTAATTAGTACTTACCTAAAGATTTTCAAAAATCCATTTCATCTTTTTAGTCCGTGAGCACAATGGAAAAAACGTTTCCCCGTGGCAAGGTTAATGAAGGGAAGGTAACAGTGGTGCCTTTTGCCTGAAAAATTTTGTTGTTCAGTAATTTTTCTGATGGAACCCTCACAGCTGTTGCGGATGTCAGAGGCGACATCATCCAAGATGGCCGCCATTGCAACATAAACAAGCTGCCATATCTCGTTCCCTTTCTAACCGATTTTAATTTTTTAGATTGTTGGAAAGGTTCTATTAAGAGCTAAATATAACGTCCTCAGCAAGCATTGCGAAAAACCAATATTTTGATTACTACTTGGATTTAAGGTAAAAAGTATATATAAAAAAATTGTCAAAATGTCTTTTATGTAATTATATAAGAAAATATGCTCTACATTACATCCTTAAATTACTTTAGAAATGATGTTTAAAACAAATCCGATTATTATACGCACAATTATATATACAACAGAAAGATTATAAATTGTCTTCATCAGCTTCATCACTATCTGTCTGTGTAATCAGGGGGATACAAATTATTACAAGTTGAGTTATCGGCATTGGAACTACACATTTATATGCAAGGCAGATTGCTTTCTAAGCATTTGCAAGATGGTAAACATCGGTTTTTCAAACATGAACATTTAATCAGTTTCAGAAGGGACTCAGGGGTACATGGTTCTCCACACATAACAGGGTTAAGCACTTCATCTTCCACACACCAGTCGTGTTCGGCTGGATTAGGGATGGCCGGATTTGGTTCATCATCTTTTGACCCCACAAGTGCTTGAAAGTAAACTCTTTTAAGTGCAGGTATATGGGAGCCCCTAGTAGGAGGTAACTTATCTCCAAGGGCTTGCTTGGCCGTGAACATTGACCACCGTAATTCTGCAAGTGATGTTGTTGAGGTGTGCTCCTGATAAACCCGGCAAATAAATGCTTCCAGCTGATACACATTATTATCAGGTACTGAGTCACTGGTACCAAGCTTTTTCAAGGCAGTAAGTTCTTCTTCATTTTCTGAAATAAATGATTTGTTCTAATATGATAACTTTCCTTTCCCAAATAAACTTCCGGTGGAGCCATAGCCTGGTAATTAATGAAATCCGGGCAATGCTGAAAATTTTAGTGCTCCAAGTCATTCAAATATGTTTTGTATTGATATTGCCTCGCCTGATGTTGGCACAACGGATGTTTGTTCCGGAAGTCTTGGATAGCGTCTCACTAGCAAAATTAATATATCTGTCTTGTGCAAACACTAGTAGTGTACCTGCACCTCTGTCTTTGGCGTTAAGGGCATGTAGTAAGATTTTTGTGTCTACTTCTTCTAGACTACTCTTGAAACATTCATTTCGTTTGATCCAAGGCATCTGACAGGTCAACTCCTAGACTCTATGTCATATGTTTTTTGTGATTCACTCTATAATTCAAAATATGTTGCGTGTTCTGATGACCACTTTGCATATTTGCTATATGGCCATGCCATGTCTAGAGAAACATATTGTGATAGATCTGCTTTGGTCGAACATAGTGCTTCTTTCGTAAAAGTTGGGTTTACAGGTTTAATGTTCTTTGAACCTTTATACTCCATTAAAGTGGTCATACACTGAGGAAGAATTTATAATTTTCGACTTGTCGCTGGACCTGAAACTACTGTCATTTCAGACTGGTCTTCAGAAAAAAACTCTTTAGCAGACCATGACTGCTCTATGTAGAGTTCCTTTACCATCAGGAGTATCTTCGAGGAAATCTATATCATCTGCTGCACAATGCATAAACCTCTTTCTGACAAAGTCGGGTGAATATACACCCCACCATTTTCATCTGTTTGGCGCATAATCTCTTTTGCCTAGACGCAGAACTTTGCTGTATTCAACTGAGCAGCCTCTACTATACAAAAGATGGACCAGGTATTTGCTGCGAATGTTGGAATGAACTGCTAAAAGAACACCTACTTGTAGTATGTCGTCACGAGTATGTTTGGTCATGGTCGTAGTTTCATTTTTTATTGGCCGTTCGCTTAGGCATTCATACATAAGGCTTTGTGAAAGTACTGTTGTCTTTTGAGCTACCAGTTCTGTATAAATTCCGGCGTTTTGGAATTTATCGCTTCCAGCATTACACCACTTAAAGAAAAATACGTTCCAATACGTGCAGCTTTAAAGAGGCTCTTTATTTTCCCAGAAAAGCTAGTGATTTCTTCAGCTTTAGTTATAACAACATCTGTAGTAACTTTTAAAGGTACAGTTTGTGGTTGATTCTTGCGGAAGTGGTTAATAAATTGTAAATCCATGTCCGATAGCTCTTCTTCAATGAATGCTTTAATTGCTTTCCTCTTCATAACACGTTCATTCTGCATCCCGTTTGTTGTACCTATTTCTTTGTACACATCTGTTTCTGCAATGGAAACCATCTTTCTGACATTTATAGCCTCTGAAAGAAAATTGATGAAATCGACTTTACATGCACTATCTATTATACTAGCTTCCTTGTCTAGAATTTGACATTGATGCTTCTTGCGTAAAATATTTACATTTTTGTATAGCATTCTTTGTGACAGGAAATGTCATACGCATGTGCATCTCTTGGGTCTATAGCGTTGATATTTGAGCACAAAACGGTATATTAGACTTGTTTACTACCCAGTTGCCCTTTTCGAACTCATGCCAAATATCTGGATCTGATTCTTTTAAGCTTCTCATATCAGAAAAAAACATGTATTTTTTTCTGTTTGTTCACCGCACGATCTTGTGAACGGTTTTGGTGTGTTACTTGTAAAAGGTTCAATTATGATGT
>JABUQX010023033.1:0-7500 GCA_015478945.1 Trachelipus rathkii | reverse complement strand
TAAAGAAAATTCATTACTATTCATACTATGTGAACATCAACTATGGTTACAAAAAATTACCAAAATATTAGATATGTAGAAAAGCAAAAAATTGATTGCAACACAAGAAAATTGCTGAGGAAATCAGAATTGAAGGTGGGGCAACATAAAAGGGCTTGCAAATAGAATAAAAGCTAAAGAAAGCCAAATATTAAGAAAAAATAATAGATTAGGAGATACTGCAAGCAAATACAAGCTATTGCAGAAACTCAAACAAGCTACTGAAGCAACAAAACTGACTTTGCCAAATGTAAATTGAGAAAATAAAAGCAAAGTACAGAATTTGAACTTCAATCAACATTAGGAAGAAATTGAAGAAACACTTAGTACCATCTATTCATTCAAGAGCTTATTAATTTCACAAAGAAGAAAAAGAAACAATTGAGGTGGAATTATAAGCAATTGACTAATACTTCAAGCGTGAATTCCTTAAAAGACAAAAAACTATTTAAGAAGCCAAAGCCAGGGTTTTACAAGGAAGAAAATTTTGAGGTGAAATCCTAACAATTAATAAAGAAGCTATAGAAGAAACCTGAGAACAACTAAGAAACTCTTTTTCAATATTAGAGCAATCTTCAAGCAACTTTATTGATAAAGCAGCAGCCCTACAATTTGAGTAACACTTAAGCCAACCACCCTAATCTCAGCCATTCTGAAATCCAAAAACATCAGTAATTAGAAGGTAATAGTTATATTTATAGGTATTAATATAGTTGGTGTGAATGTGGTAATATTAATATAAAAAGTAAACATCTAATGAGTGTTTCAAACAACAACAAGCTAAAAAGGGACAAAAATAAATAAAAATAGTCCAAAAAATTACTGATTAATTTTTTTAATTGAACACTTTACTTAAAACAGGAATAACTAATTTCACATGCAACCAATGTATAATTTATTATGTTTATTTTATTTAGCATTTAGTATTTGTACTTTTATATATTTATAGTTTGTTATATTTTTATATTTTTAGAACCTGTTCGAATATATCTACTATGTTCAAATAAAAGAATATGTCGAATGGAGTACTTTCATCACCTGATGTTTTACAAAGTTCTTCTAATTAGAAGCTTGGATGAAGAACACAAAGCTGTCACTCAGATGTGAGGAATGATCGTCATCCGATTGACAATAAGTATAAATAAGTATAGCAAAAATAAAAACAATTAAAATAAATAACAAATATTATATACAGGTAAACTTTCATATACGAAATATAAAAATTTATCTGTATATTATATAAATTGTGTTAAAAAAAATAACATCCTTCCTTTATTTTTTTTTTAATTTTTCATAAAATAAAATGATCCGTGAAGGACAGAAAAAAAAAAAACCACAAATAGGAAAAAAGCACGCAAGCAGGAATGAGTTTGATAAATATTTAGTTTTAATATTTTTTTTTATTATTAGTTTTTAATAATAATAATAACAAAAAAAAAAAAATGAGCGATATCGAACAAATAGAAGGAATCAACAATCAAGATGAAATCGAAAAAACTGAAGGGGGAAGGTTTTTAAGGTTCCTTCGGAAAAATAGCAGCGTTTTTACCTTATAAAAATTAACATTATAAGGCAAATTATGGCAATTTGCTTGATTTCTTAAATTGGACTTAGATTTAAGTCTTCGAAATTAAAACTGATGAATTAACATTTAGATGGCAAAAGTAGAATCCTTAAAAAATTCTTGTAGTGAATCTGTAGAGGCAGATAAAATACAGCAGTGGCTTACATTAAAACTAAAGCCATATTATGAGTTAAAAAGTGATATTTCAAAATATATGAGTAAATATGAGCCAAGGATTATACCACAAGATAGTGCTAGTAATATATCAAGTAAAGTGAGTAAAGTAAGTATAGCCAATTCAAAAGGTTCGATAGCCCAATCTTTGTTACTTGAGATAGAAAAAAGTAAAATAAAATTACAAGAGCATGAACAATACTTGGCAAAAAAAAGGGAACTAGAAAGTTTGGATTTGTACCAACACAGAAGTCATATAAAAAATTTGGAACAAAGTTTAATAAAAATCGAAGAAAAATTGGGAAATCCAATTTTCAGTATTAGCGATACCTCTGTAAAAAATGAGAATAAAAATGTAAATTTTTCAGAAACTAAAATAAATAGTATAGGTGAAAATAATAATCAGGAGTCTAAATTATTAGAAATTTTAAAACAAAAGTTAGAAGTAGTGAGTATTAAGAATCCTCTTCCAACATGTGAACCTGAAATATTTACTGGAAAAGATCCGACTAAATTTAAAGATTTTATGCTAGTTTTTAAAACTAATATAGAAGGAAAATGTGAGAATGAAATGAACAAACTTTCCTATTTAATCAAGTATACAGAAGGTAAAGCAGAAAACATAGTAAGAAGTGAAGGTAAAGCAGAAAATATAGTAAGAAGTTGTATGCATTTGGATGAAAATATAAGTTATAAAAAGGCAGTAGAAAAACTCGAGAAACAGTATGGAAATGAACAAGTTATTGCTAATACATACCTAAAAAAGCTAGAAGACTGGAATGAAATTAAGAATGAAGATGGTGAAGCTATGGCAGATTTTTCTTTGTTTTTAGACTCTATCAATAATGCAATGGGAAATATTACTCCATTGAATGAATTGAATTCTACTGGTGCTATTTATAGAATAGTTAAAAAACTTCCCTACAAACAACGTGATAAGTGGAGATATAAAGTTGATAGTATGTATGAAGAAAATAAAAAGGTAAGCTTTAGTACATTTACAAAGTTTGTTGAAAAAGAAGCAAGAATAATGAATACACCTTTGTTCGGAGAACTTGGCATTGGTACAAAACCCAAACAAACCAAATTACAAAGTGAAAAAGGTAAATCACTTTATACAAAAGAAAAATAATAATAATAATTAATGATAATAAAAAGAATAATAATAGTGATTTAATATGAAAATAATTAATTAGAATTAATAATATAAATGAATAAATAATAACTAATGACAAATAAATGGAATTATGTTTAGTAGTAAAAGTAGTAAATAATAATAATAAATCACAGTTTTGCAATTTTTGTAAAAAAGACAATCATAGTATAAATAAATGTAAAATTCTAGAAAAACAAAGCCAAGATGAAATAACAAAGTTCATTAAAGACAATAAATTATGCTTTAAGTGCCTCAGATCAAATCATTTTAGTAGTAATTGTAAAAGACCAGAAAAATGTGAAAAATGTAATAAGCAACATTTAACATTTCTGCATAGAGAAAAAGATAGTGCCAAAGAGCAAGATGGTTCAAATATCTCACCAGCAGCACTCACTGTGAATTTAGAAAATAAAGATAAAAAGGTAGAGTCAAAAGAATCAGGAAGTAATGAAGCAAAAACCTTTCAAACAAAAGTAAGTAATAAAAAGCTATTTTACCCTGCAGTACCAGTTAAAATCAAGCTTAAAGGTAAAGATAAAGTGATTATGACATACATGGGTTTAGATACATATTCATCAGCATGTTTTATGGATTTAAATATAGCCACAGAATTAGGTATGTCATATATGAAACCTCATAAAGATATAGATATAACTACTATGTATGGACAGAATAAAATAAAAAACCACAATATAAAAACATACATTTTAAAACAATTAGAAATTTTATGATATTGAAGATGAGGAAATTCTGAAACCATAAATAATATTTACTGCAAAGAAAATGGGCCTTTAAAATGGAAAGAAAGTCCAATCTATCAAGATATAAAGGATTAGAATACTTGAATCATGTGCCCTTCAATTTCATAAAATCCAAAAATTGGATTATTAATAGGAATGAACCAGAGTAAATTGTCTTAAACCATTGAAGTAGATGGCAAAGGTCATTCATAACTATCCTTTTGCAGTAAATATTCATTTGGATGGGCTTTACAAGGTTCGACACCAGATGGTATACCAGCATTCATGAGTTTAAGATGCCATAAAACACAAATACAAGAAGAAGATGATAACTTATTTGAAAAATATTGCTTAAGAGAGTTTTCTGAAAAGAATCCTGAGCAAGTCTGTGAAAGTGTAGAAGATTTGAAGTGGAAGAATAAGGTTGAAAATACATTACAAAGAACAATAACAGGTAAATTTCAAGTTGGTTTACCATTTAAAAAAGAAAATCAGCATTTTCCTAATAACAAAAATCAAGCTTTAGCAAAATTGTATTCATTAAAAAATAAATTTTTGAAGGATAAAGAATATTTTGTACAATATTGTGATAACATAGATGAAATGTTAAAACTTAATTTTGCAGAAAAAGTTGAGAAACATGAATTATTAAACAATGACAGATTCTATTTAACACACCATAGCGTAATTCATCCACAAAAGAAAAAATTGAGAGTAGTATTCAATGCAGCTTTACCATACAATGGTATTTCTTTAAATAATAGTTTACTCACAGGTCCAGATTATATTTCCAATCTACAAGGCATCCTTTTAAGGTTCAGAAAAGAGAAATATGCTTTCATAGCAGATATAGAGAAGATGTTTTATCAAATACAGGTACTTGATAAAGATAAAGATTATCAGCGCTTCCTATGGTTTCCTGATGGTAATTTAAATAAAACTCCAGAAGAATATAGAGTTAAAGTTCATATATTTGGTAGTGTGAGCTCACCTTCAATTGCAAATTATGTTTTGAAGCAAACTACACATGTAATTGAAGCAGAAAAATTCAGTAATCTAGCCAAAGATACCATACTTAGAAATTTCTATGTTGATGATTGTTTAAAGTCTGTGAAATCAGAAAATGAGGCTGTAGCAGTTTATAAAGAAGTTAAAGAAATTTTAAAAATTTGTGGTTTTAATCTGCATCAAGTAGCTAGTAATTCAAAGAAATTTTTAGAAAATATTGATAAACAAGACTTAAGTAAAGATTTTAAAGAAATAAACTTATCCTTAGATGAATTACCTTCACAAAAGGTATTAGGCTTAAGTTGGGACCCAGAAATAGATTTAATGAAAGCTAGGGTAGATATACAAAATAAAAATTTGACAAAAAGAAGTATACTCAGTTGCATTTTTTCCATATATGATCCACTAGGATTTATTAGTCCAGTGCTACTAGTAGCTAAAAAGATATTTCAAAATTTATGCGATAGAAAAGTTAACTGGGATGATGAAATTCCATTAGATATAAAAAAAAGTTACATAAAATGGCTAAGTGATGTTAATAAGCTAAATGATTTTCAAGTCCCTAGGCCATATAATCCAAATTGTCTAAAGTATAAAAGTGTTAAAGTATAAAAGTGTAGAACTACATTATTTTTCAGATGGTTCTCAAATTGCATATGCAGCAGTAGCATATATAAGATTCATTGGAGAGAATAATGAAATATATTGTTTATTGGTGTTATCTAAAACAAGATTAATACCATTAAATAAAAATTTGATGTTAACTATACCAAGAATAGAATTGAGTGCAGCCAAATTAGCTGTCAACATACATCAAATTTTAAAAAATGAATTAGATATGAAAATAAACAAAGAGTATTTTTGGATAGATAGTGAAATTGTTTTACAATATATCAAAAATGAATCAAAAAGGTTTAAAAGATTTGTCCATAATAGAGTTAATTATATTAGATCACAAACAGATATAAGCCAATGGAATTATGTACCAGGCAAGCTAAATATAGCAGATATAGCAAGTAAAGGGATATCTGTTAATGAGTTTTTGAACAATAAACTATGGAGCACTGGTCCAGAATTTTTGTACAAAGACAAAGCTCAATGGCCTGAGCAAAATAAAGAAAATAAATTAGATGATGAAAATGATGAAATTATAAAAAGTAAACCAGTGATGGCCATACAACTCCAAGAAAGCTCAACAGACAAGCTCATACATTCTGTCTCAGATTGGATGAAATTAAAAACAAAGGTAGCATGGATTTTAAGAGTTAAAGAAAATTTGCATAAAAAAGCCTGGAATAAAGGTGCTATGACAATCACAGAATTTAAAAGATGCAGAAAAGGCTATTTACAAATATGTACAAAATAAAGAATTTCATGATATACAATACAAAATAAAAAAGAAAGAAGCCTTACCAAAGAGGCACATTTTGGCAAAATTCTTACCATTTATAGATGATAATGGAATATTAAGAGTAGGTGGGAGGAATAAAAATCTGAATGATGTATCCTATGATTTTAAACATCCAATTATCTTGCCAAATAGTCATGTTACCAATGTTAATATGAGACATTACATAGCCATAACTATAGAATTAGATGAGTTAACATTTAGGAAAACAAAACAGTGCTTTAAATGCTGTTTAAGAGGATGGACTAGACACAGCGGGCGCAATAATCAACACCAAAGGAGCACTGTCACAGATTCACGTCACCGACATACATTCCACCAGGCCTCCTTCACAACAGAAGCAAGAAAGTATACTATAATCATATGGAAGCAAGTAGAAGTATTAAGAGATTTTTTCAGCGATTAAAAGATTTGCATTAAATACTGTAGGGAAGCTCCATACTAAGGCCAACTCACGCAGTTAGATGGAGAGATTTGGCCCAACAGATAGATTAGAATGTGTATTATACCACGCATTTCACTGAATATTGGTATTGATTGCCTTTGGTCCTTTTCATATAAGTAAGGGGAAGGGGGAACAGGAAAGTAAAGAGAAAAAAAGATATGGGATTAATGATTTTCATGTTTAAGCAGTAGAGCCATACATTTAGAGATGTTATATTCATTAGATACTGATGCTTTCATCAATGCTCTAAGAAGATTTATCAGCCGTAGAGGTAATGTGAAATTGATCCGATCAGATAATGGATTGAACTTTGTGAAAGCTAACAAAGAATTAAAAGGACAAGTTAAAAATTGGAATAGTAAGCAAGTAAATAAGTTTTTTGAGCAAAAAGAAATACAGTGGATATTTCAACCCCCTCATAGTTCTCATAAAGGAGGTCATTTTGAAAGACACATTAGAACTGTAAGAAATATATTACAAGCTTCACTCTTAGAACAGCCAATAAGGTTGACAGATGATAACTTGAACACTTTGTTCTGTGAGATAGAATTCATTATAAATAACAGACCAATAACAGAATTTTCAAATGATTTAGAAAACTTAGAAGCTTTGACACCAAATCATTTATTAACCCTTAAAGGAAATATAACATTCCCACCAGGTTTATTTCAAGATAAAGATTGCTACTTATATAAAAGATGGAAACAAGTTCAGTATCTTGCTGATTTATTTTGGAAAAGATGGATCAAAGAATATGTCCCTTTATTGCAAAAAAGAAGTAAATGGTTAGCAGAAAAAGAATCACACAAAGAAGGAGATTTGGTTCTTTTAATAGATGACTTCAAACCAAGAAATATGTGGAATTTAGGAAAAATAGTAAAGGTTTACAAAGATGACTCAAACAGAGTGAGAATAGTAGATGTGAAAATAAATAAAGACAAGAATACTTTAAATACAACAATTTAG
>JABUQX010023032.1:22500-25000 GCA_015478945.1 Trachelipus rathkii | reverse complement strand
TTTAATTAGGGATGCTGTCATCATAATTATCAAATTTTATTTGGCCATATCTGCCATTACTTATAGTTTCCGCAATATTACTAAAGTCGAATAAACTTTTGGTCGTACCAGCACTATATAATATCGACGAAGAATCCAAATTTTCTGCATCTCAGGAGCATTCTTTCAACACTTTTAAAAACTTTCTGAACAGCTTTGTTCTGATCTCTTAGAACTACTTAAAAAAACAATAAAAACTAATTTAAAAAAATATATATTTAATTCGTTTTAGCAATTATATTCTTTTAGATGGTTTAGACCATGGTTTAAACCATTTGTTTAAACCAGCCATCCTAGTTCAGTTTAACTTTATTTATTTATTTTTTTTTCTTTGGTAGTTCGTTAGGAAATAATGTTTTTATTAATTTTCGGCGAAAAGACTGATTTTAAAGTTGCTAAATATGAAATAATAGGCTTTCAAATTTCAAATTTATAACATTTGTCTATAGAGGAAAATATCAATTATAGCCATACCAGCCGATTTTCCCAGAATGTCATGAAATTTATATAAAAAGTTTGAAATTATCCATTAGCCATGAAAATATAAAAAAAAAAAAAAAGAAAAAAAAAAAAAAAAAAAAAATTGATCAATTTTTCAAATTTTATTTCAAGATGCTTCATTTTTAAACATCTTTTATAGGCTTATATAGACAGACCTATGGCACTGAAACTATATTTTATTATTTTTGGCAGCTCTCACTGGTCGGGAGGTAGGGAGAGCGGAGCCCCTCGCAGGTAAATGTTTGTTTGCCGGCCATTTATTTACCACTAAAAATTAATAAATATGCAATTGACCTACGATCTTGCAAAAAAAAATAAAATAAAAAATTCAAAAAATATCATGTTCTTATAACACAACAAAATCATATATATATATATATATATATATATATATATATATATACTCAAAAATAATAAAAAAAATATATATATATATATATATATATATATATATATATATATATATATATATATATATATATATATATATATATATATATATATATATATATATATATAATAACTATATATATGTATATATGTAATATATATATACTTCTTCTTCATCTACCTTTTTATATGGAAATAGCTAGCATAATAATAATATAATAATAATATATAAATAATAATATATCTTATATATATGTAATAATAATAATATATGGAAATATTAATATATAATAATATATGTAATAATAATATATAATAATAATAATAATAATAATATATATATATATATATGTAATATATAATAATAATATATATATATACTATATATGCTATGGATAACAACATAATAGCTTAATAATATGTAATAATATGTAATAATAATAATATGTATGTAATATAATAATATATATATAATAATATAATAATATATATATCTTTAACTGTATAATATGCTGAACGTAGTAATATATATATGTAGCAATATAATAGTAATATAATATATAATATATATATATATATATATAATAACCAACAACCAACCAATAATAGCATATATATGTATAATATAACAACCAATAATAATAATATATATAATATATGTATATATATATGCTGCTAACAACCAATAACCAATATATATATTGGTCAGTGGTGAGAATATTTTATGGCGATGATTCGAATTGCATACCTTCATTGAGGAAGTATATTATATTTTATGTAAGTTAAAAAAAAAAAATTGAGACGATTTTAAATTATTTACAAAAACTGCGATTTTCAATTTTTCTAATACTTTAAAGTGGTATAAATAATAAGTTTAATACTTCTTAATTTTATATGACGGTTTAATTTTTAAGATGTACAAAATGTTAATTAAATAATTAAGCTATTTTAATTATTCTTCACTAATTATAAATTATGAAATATGACTGAAGTGTGTACTCGGATCTTCAAAGGATGTTTTGAGAGAAGATTACTGGAATCTTACATGCTCAAGGCTAACTTCCTCCACAAAAAAGTATTATATATATATATATAATATTATATATATATATATAATAACAACCTTTATATATATATATATATATATATATATATATATATATATATATACCATATATATATATATATATATATATTCTAATATATATATATATATATATATATATATATATATATATATATATATATATCTATGGTCGTGGAAAAACCTGTATAAATAAAAAAAGTTTATAAACTTTTGATCTTCAAAGTTTATGGGCTTTGCAAACGTGAAAGCTTAAGAATTTTTTACACGGAAAAAGGGATTACATGGACAATATTTATTTTCAGCTCTTATAAGCCAATAAGTTTCTCTATTTTCAGGTCATATAAGCCAATAAAACTTTTTTATTTTCAAGTCTCATAAGCCAATAAGTCTTCTTTATTTTTTATATTTAACGTTTAAAAGAATTACTGGAGACTCTTGAATTAGATATACAGTAAAACATTCGTGTCAATAAGAGTGAAAATA
>JABUQX010023032.1:17500-20000 GCA_015478945.1 Trachelipus rathkii | reverse complement strand
TTTGTAGATTTGTTCGTTCGTCTGTCTGTATGTCTGTCTGTCTGTCTGTCTGTCTGTCTGTCTGTCTGTCTGTCTATGTGTGGGTTTGTCTACCTAATTTTATTTTTGAATTTATTTTTCAAATATTCGCTGCCCTACTTTTTTTTTTTATTATGAAACTATATCACGAAACTATATATATGAAACTGACTTTTATTGTTAATAAAGGTTCGATTAAAATTTTTTAACTTAATTTGCATATTTTGCTGCTTTTTTGGGCCACAAAATAAATAAAATATCGCAGATTATTTAACCAAAAATTTAAATTCATTAAAAATAATAAAAAAAAAATTTGGATTAAAATTTTCAAGAGGTTATTAACTTCATAAGTGAAAAACACTTTATATATATATATATATATATTTATATATATATATATATATATATATATATATATATATATATATATATATATATATATATATATATATATATATATATATATATATATATATATATATATAATATATATATATATATATATATATATATATATAATATATATATATATATATATATATTATTTGTATATTATTATTATATATATATATATATATATAAAATATATATATATATATAATATATATATATATAATTATTATATAATATATATATATATATATAATATACTATATAATATGCGTGTATGTGTGTGTGGTGTGTGGTGTGGTGTCGTGTGTGTGAGATGGCAGATTTGAATAGATGCGGGCTTTCTATTGACTTCACCAACATCCGTGGCTTAAATTCTAACTCTGCTTCCGTTGAATACCACCTCTCTAACTCTAGCCCTAATCTTTTTGCTCTTGTCTGAGACTCAGATGGCTAAGAATTCATCCTCTAACTCGTTTTAACGTATCCAACTATAACTTAATTCATAATTTCCGTCTGAAGGGTGGAGTATGTGCCCTTTATGTAAACATAACACTCCTGTAACACGTCTCGTGAATCTCGAATCACCTAATTCTTATGTTACTGTGGCTTAAAATCTTCTTCTTTCATACTACAACTAATCTGTGCTTCGCGTACTGTTCTTCCATAACAGAACAGATTTTCACGCCTTTTTGAATATCTTATACTTCTCACGAGACTGTTATATCTTCTCATCAAAATACTGAGGTCCTCTATTTAGGGATTTCAATGTACACAACACTTAATGGTTGGGGTCCTCTCATACTGATTATTAGGTGGGAGGCAGGCCGAATCATTCAGCATTCTCAACGATCTGGAAGCAAACTAATTAAAGAACCACACACATCCCGGATCGTTTATCCTAACCAATTTCCTTGAAACACACTTGACCTATTTTGCAGCCACTAGCCCTTCTCTCTAGAAATACACTCACCTTTCGTCCTATTGGTAAATCTGACCACCACCTTAAATCTCTTAATTTTAATACTTCTCTCCTCAAACAGCTCCATCCTGCCCTGTGCGTTCTTCTTGGCACTTTGATCGGCTCCCCGATTTGGGGCTTTGCGCTCGGCTTCTACGCTAACTATTAATTGGAATGACTGCCTTTTCCTCTGGTGACGGCTTCGGCTTCTGCGACAAGGTCGGGCAGCTGAATCGTTGAGTGGATGAGCAGGGTCTTCATTCCTTCTTCAACTAATCTTTCTCTCCTCAAATCCATGTCCGATGCGTAATTTGCTCTCGGGGCCCATTTCAGGCTAGAGACAATGGGTATCGGGGTTGGAAAATTCGCGTTCTCCTATCACTTGCTAATTTTCATTCATGCTAGAACTCGTTTGCAGGGATAACGTCCGAACGAGGCAAAGCGGACTTTCATTCAAACGAAAGTTGCTGCTAACCTCCTTTAGGTTCTCCTTACTGATAAATCTTTCTGGCCTCTTGCCAAAACATCATCAACAACTTCTGTAAATCTAACTTTCCTCCTCTTATTCGATCTGATGGTTCTGTGGCTAATTCTCCAACTGAAAAGGCCAATTGCTTTCGGCTCCTATTTTCTCTCTAACTCAACCCTGGGCGATTCTGGCATTCCTCTTCCTCCTCCTTCTCTTCTCAGGTGTTCTATGCCTTGCCTGAGATTACCATTTGCATCGGGCTATGGTGCTCCTGAGAATCTTATGAACGTTTAGGGAAGGCGGGTGGCCCGGATGGCATTCTTTCCCCGGAGTTGTGAGGGGTGTGGCTTCGTGTGCCCCTTCTCGTCGTTCACTTTATTTCCTCTTATGCCTCAATACTAGCACTTTCCCTGCAGTGTTGGAAGCGCGCATATCTCCAACCTATTCCGAAAAAAAGGAAAGGCCGCTGATCCTTTCTATAACTATCGCCGTATAGCTCTACCTGTTTCTATCTAATCTGTTGGAAACCTCTTCTCAACTTCTTCATTTCTTAGACCATTCTGGAATCTCATTCCCTTCTTTCCGATCACCCCGGTACGGCTTTCGGCGCTCGAAGTCTACTGGTGATATATTTTCCTATCTAACAGATTTATGGTTTTCCA
>JABUQX010023032.1:0-7500 GCA_015478945.1 Trachelipus rathkii | reverse complement strand
CTGGCTAGTTTTCTCGCCGATCGCTCTAGTATCAGCACTCGTTGATGAGCGACCTTCCTCCTTTCTGTTAATGTGTTGTTCCGCAAGGGTTCCGTATCTATCGTCCAAACTTTATCCTACTTTTCATCAAACGATCTCCTCGAGCTGTACTTCCAACTCTGTCACTCTTATGCCGATGACTCAAACCTCCACTCTTCTACTCACTTCAAATCTGCTCCCTCTTTTGCTTCTAGAGTTGCCTCTCGTCTTCAGCTTTCCGATTCTATCTTGTCTATCTTGATGGGATTTCCCGGTGGGGTCACCGCAACCTTGTAAAATTCAACTCTTTAAAAAACTCAAACTTCTCTACATCTCACCTCTCAACAGACACCTCCCAACCTTTTCATTTCCTTCGAACGGCTCTAAGTTCTCTCCTGTGAATAAATTAAACATTCTTGGTCATTTAACAATAAACAATAAATTGTCTTGGGGAAACTCATATATTTCAATGATGCTAAGGGCCTCAAGAACTGGGAGTTCTGTTCAGGTTGCGGGAAATTTTTTCCTCTGCCCACCAGTTGCTCAGTTATATAAAGGGCCTTATTCGCCTTGTAGGAGTCACTTCTTCACATTTGGGGGGGGCTCCGGCTCCACCCTTCTATTGGATAGGGTTGAGTCTAAAGCTAAGAGACTAATAAACTGTCCCCTACTTTCAAACTCTCTTGACCCTTTATCTCCTCTGCAACGTGACGTTGGCGCACTATCTCTTTTCTATAGGAACTACAGCGGTAGATGCTCAGGGGAGTTGGGCGCTCGCATTCCACCTCCATTGCGTCGCCCTCGCAAATACAAGGGAAGCCCATGCCTCTCGCATGAATTTGCTGTGAGTATTGAGAACCCCAGACTTGTTCGTTGTGGTGCCTCTTTCTTTCCAGCTACTTCTGTTCTGTGGAACTCCTTGCTTTCTTCTGTTTTTCCAACTATATTTAATCTTCCTCTCTTTAAAGCCCACGTCTGCGCTCACCTGAGAGATTTGCCTTAGGCTGGGAATTGGGTGGGGTTTTCCTTGTTTTATTTTCTGCCCCCTCCTTGAAAAGGGCTCGGCCCGTGAGTGGTGGTTAACTGTAAAAAAAAAAAAAAAAAAAAAAAATATAAAATATAAGGATGGGGGAAAGTAGTAGGGGATGTATATTGGACACCGTAGCTCCGCCCCCTTTTTGACCTTGACTGACCGGTGGTCATTTTGACCACAGGTGCCAGGAACCTACCTGAGGCTTTTTTGGCACCGTAATTTGAATAACTCACTACCTTTCATGGTGTTTTTAGTTGCTTTTTTTTTATTTTTTATTTTTTAGATTTTATTTTTTTTTTTATATTTTTTAGATTTTATTTATTTATTTTTTTATTTATTTATTTTTTTTTTTCGCGGATTTCCCCCTCCCCCCTTAAGGCTTAAGGGGGGAGGGGCGTTTCGGAGTTCACCAACGCGTTTTCGCTTAACCGCAAGGCCCCGCCGAACCGCGCCGAACCGCGCAGCACCGCACCGCACCGCACCGCACCAAGCCGGACCGTTTTTTTCGCTGTTTCGCATCCTCGTTTTTCTATAACTCATGAATGTATTTTAATATCCACGAATACATCCATAGACACATACACTCACCCTTATACACACGCACCCTCATCATCCCAGTCCTTCCCTCCTACCCCGTTTCATTCACCGTATCTCTATACCCATTCCATTCACCGTGACTGCTTTATCTGTCTGTGCTCTCCAAGGAGGTATTCCCAATCCCCTATACCATAGTTTTCATTGAATCTATTTTCAAATTTGCCTTTCACTATATATATATATATATATATATATATATATAGTTGCTCTTGTACTCTTCTGGATGGTTTCATATCCTGAACCCCCTGGGCCTTCTTTAAGGAATGGTCGCCACATGTCATTTTATACTACTACTTAGTCATGTATATGTACCATGCGTTTGCGCATACATGTATATGCATCATGCGCATGCGCATAACATCTTCTATCTTCTGATGCGAATCATCCCACCCGCAAGGAATAACATTAAATTGCGGTTATTTAAAAAATGTGACCTATACCAGTCACTAACCGAACTGGAACTCGACCCGTAGCCTCTTAAGGAAGTGTATAGGACTTAACTAATTGGGCTCCGTCTGAATGCCCTTTAATATATAAACAAATGTTACTTATATATAAATCATTTTTATGCATACAAAAATTTTGGAAATAGCTATTTCCATATTAAAAGTTTAGAAAAAGCGCATCTCGATTTTGCATTTTATATATGCAATTTATATATATATATATAATATATATATATATATATATATATATATATATATATATATATATATATATTTTATATATATTTATTTTATATATATATAATATATATATATATATATATATATATATATATATATATATATATATATATATATATATATATATATTATATATATAATATATATATATATATATAGTATATATATATAATATATAAATAATATATATATATATATAATAATATATATATATAGATATTATATATATATATATATATAATTATATTATATATATATATATAATATATATATATATATATATATATATACTATATATATTAAATATAAATCTATATATTATATATATATATATATAATATATATATATATATATATATATATATATATACAACGAGAGAGAGAGAGAGAGTAAAATCGCTATCATCCATACACACACACATACATATAAACATACTTACACACTCACACATACACACACACACACCCGTTACGCTACTTATACACACACACACACACACCACACACACACACCCGCTAGGCTACTTATACACACACACATACACCCACCCATAGACACTTACACTCACATCTGCACCTACACACACACATGCCTAGACACATACACCCACCCTATATACACACACCCACCCTTACCGACCCTGCCATGGATACATACACCAACCCTAGCTCACACCTACACCCACGTCTACACACACTATGACACTTATGCACACACGCACACCCGCTAGGCTATTTATACACACACACACACATACGCTAGGCTTTTTATACACACATACACCTACCCATAGGCACTTACGCTCACACCTATACCTACACACACAAGCACACATACCTAGACACATACATCCACCCTTGATACATATACCAGCCGTAGCTCACACCTACACCTACACACACACACACACACACACACATATATATAATTAAATTATAATATATATATATAATATATATATATTTTTATATATATATATAAATAATATTATATATATATATATAATATATATATCTATATATATATATAGTAAATATATATATATATACACCTTTTACTTAAAATAAAAATGAGTCATGTATCAGGGAACGGTATCCAGAGGAGCGTTTGGGGGTAAAGCTCCATCAGCGACTAATTCACAATTGATGAGTCGAGTACTGAGGCCATGTAGTTACACTCTAAAACCAGGAAAAGCTGACCAATAACATTAAAAATTAGAAATCTATTTAAGAAGTTATGCCAATATAAATAATGAAAAAGAATGAGGAATGAGAAAGGAAGAAAAAAAAATCCAGAGTGTCGATATATAATCATTTTTATTTTACTACAACTGTAGAAATTTTATTAAAAACATTAACATTACATACCTTAAAGCAGTAAATCAGTAAATCAATAGAGGTGTTACCTAACACCTAAGGGATTAGTATGCTTTTGTTTTACTGCTTTACTGCTTTAACTCATGTTTTACTGCTTTAACTCATATGTTTTACTGCTTTAACTCACATATTTATTAAAATTACATACCTTAAAGCAGTAAATCAGTAAATCAATAGAGGTGTTACATAGCACAAGGGGATTTAGTATGCTTTTGTTTTTACTGTTTTACTGCTTTAAACTCATGTTTTACTGCTTTAACATATGTTTTTTACTGCTTTAACTTCATATATTTATTAACATTTTACATACCTTAAAGCAGTAAATCAGGTAAATCAATAGAGGTGTGACCTAACACCAAGGGGGGATTAGTATGCTTTGCTTTAACTCATGTTTAACTCATGTTTTACTGCTTTAACTCATGTTTTTACTGCTTTTTAACTCGTATGTTTTACTGCTTTAACTCAATGTTTTACTTGCTTTAACTCTTTTTTACTTGCTTTAACTCGTATGTTTACTGCTTTAACTCGTATGGTTTTACTGCTTTAACTCATATGTTTTACTGCTTAAACTTCAGTATATTTAATTAACACTTATGTCTTTTCTACTTTGTTTTTAATACTTTTTATTTATTTTATTATTATTTTTATTTATTTTTATTATTATTTTTATTATTTTTATTATTTTATTTTTATTTTTATACTTAGTGTTATTTACTTCATGCCTATTGTTATTATTATTTAGAACACACACACACACACACACACACACACACACACACTTACACACACACACACACACATTCACTATGACACTTATACACACATTCACTATGACACTTACATTTACCCATAGACACTTACATTTACACTTACACACACACACACACACACTTACACTTATACACACATTCACTATGACACTTATACACACATTCACTATGACACTTACATTTACCCATAGACACTTACATTTACACTTACACACACACACACACACACACTCACACACAGATTTACTTACACACACACAGATTTACTTACACTCACACAGATTTACTTACACTCACACACAGATTTACTTACACACGCACACTCACTTACACATATAACGTATAATTTATTAAAACATTTTATGTTTTAATTAAACACGTACATTTATATTACTCATTCAAATATAACTAAAATTATTTCAAAGTTTCTTAAAACTTCTATAATAAATCAATCATTATCTTTGAACAAAGAATTTATTATTAACTGTTAATACTTTTTGTTTATAAATTTTATAACTATCAAGTTTTAAAATAACTTTTACTAAAATTTTATGAAATTTTATTAAAAACATATATTTTACGTACCTTAAAGCAATAAATCAGTAAATCAGTAAGGTCAGCCCCTAGCACCACTCTACACCAAGCTATGCCACGTTTTTGTTCTATTGACTTACTGGTTTACATCATCTTTAGCCATGTAATAAAGTATAAAAATAACAAAATAAGTCTTCTCTGCTAACATAACATGTATTTTTATTAAAATCTTTCTAATTTTTATTTAAAATAACAATTATTCACTTAAATTTATATTTTATTCGCTCGATGTTAACTAAAAATATTTCAAAGTTTTTTAAATAATTCGGATTTTCTTTATTATTATTATTATTATTATTATCTATGTACATTGACAATCCATCACGAGAAAACACAACAACCCGCACTCCTTACAGATACGAAACTGACCTCTCTCTGTAAAATGTGTTGAAATAACTACTTTAGGCCTAAATTTAGGTAATCCTTTTGTAGGCCCGGGCGATTTAGGCCTATTCCAGGTCAAAATATATTTCAAACTGACCTTTTTCTGTAAAATGTGGTGCAATAAACTACGTTAGGCTAAATTATTAGGCGCTAAATTTAGGATAAGCCTTTTTGTATCCCATGCTGATTTAAGCCTAATACCAGGTCAAAAGGTAATTCCAGTATAGACAAGAATCATTGTTATTATTATTTTTATAAATATATTTCAAACTGAAACATGCTGGATCGGTAAGATCCTTTAAGCAGGTAAGAAGGAAATGTTTTCCTTACTTGTGATTGGTCCGAGTAATCCTTATCTCTATATGACCTCGTATGTGATTGGTCGAGAATTATTTTAACGTCTTTTGAAAATTAACTTTGTTCTTTAAACTTGTATTTGAGCAGGTGTGCTTTATTATCTTTTAGACCCCAACTCATTTTAAAATCATAGTCATTTTAGCTGTTAAGCGGTGCACAAGTTATCTGATTTGTATTAAAAGTTTTAATTATTTACGTAAGCTGTATATCATATTTTATAATAAATTATTACATTGAGGAATAAATTAATTTCACTTGAATAGATAATAATTAATTCACTAGATTTATAGTAGATCACGTGAAGCAAAACGCAAGAGCGCCCGCAAGCGCGAACCGGTGCGGAACCGACGCATGAACCCGCCGGCGTAATATTACTACGCGGTCGCGAAAATATTTTCTTTATGATATGCCGTTGTAAACTTTCATTACATCATTTTTGTATTTTCAAATATACCGCTTCCTATATTATGAACCGTCCATTTTATTTCTTACTTGTTCATTTTTAATTTTATTTATAGAAAATACCATTTCACTGGTAAAGTTTCTTGAAAAACATTTAGTTTTGAAAAGAACATTTTGTTTTGTAGAAAAACAGTTTGTTTTATTTATCCTAAAGCTATAATTCCTTGAGGGAAATAGAACAAATACTCCGGATGTGACGCTGGCCATGTTCCTCTTTGTGGTATGCCTTTAAGATCTTATTACTTTAAGGAATGTAAAACAAGTTTTATATGCCTTAAAGTTACACCTATATACGACGTAGAGTTAATGTATAGAAGTTATCCTCCATACCCTCCCTTTTCAAGGCAGGTCTTTACGGTTTTAATCTTCTCTATGTATAAGTTATGAAAAAGTTGTTCATTCTAAAAATATTATTACATAATTACTATATTAGTTAAATATACAATGCGTGTACATGCATAATAAACTTCCCCTCCTTGTACAAACCGTAATTTCTCTTTATGGATTTCCAGTATTGGTATCATATCATTATACTTCAAAATTACATCGAAGTATGTAAGTTCATACCTCTTCTATATCAGATGTTGTATGCACTCGGCAACCTTCGAGAATATCTCCCTTGGTTTGTAATAAACACTGATATACCAGGACTTTAAATAAACTAATGCGTTTGAACACATGTTATAAGGTTCGTAAATATACCTTGATACAGTACACAAACTAATATTATACATACTGAATGGGACGGTGTCCAAAAGATATCAACCTCTAGGATGTATGCCCTACCACTTTGAAATACAACGCGCCATATTTTCGCGACCGCGTAGTAATATTACGCCGGCGGGTTCATGCGTCGGTTCCGCACCGGGTCGCGCTTGCGGGCGCTCTTGCGTTTTGCTTCACGTGATCTACTATAAATCTAGTGAATTAATTATTATCTATTCTAGTGAAATTAATAATTATTCCTCAATGTAAGTATTTATTATAAATATGATATACACTTAGTAAAAATAAAACACTTTTAATACAAATCAGATAACTTGTGCACCGCTTAACAGCTAAAATGACTATGATTTTAAAATGAGTTGGGGTCTAAAAGATAATAAAGCACACCTGCTCAAATACAAGTTTAAAGAACAAAGTTAATTTTCAAAAGACGATAAAATAATTCTCGACCAATCACATACGAGGTCATATAGAGATAAGGATTACTCGGACCAAT
>JABUQX010023031.1:7500-38856 GCA_015478945.1 Trachelipus rathkii | reverse complement strand
TATTATTATTATTGTTACATATTATTATTATATATTATAATTATAGTTAGATTAAAAAATAATATATTATGATATATGTTATATATTAATTATAAATATATATTATATATATTATCTATTTTTATTATTATTATTATTATATCAGATAGTACAGCGTTTATGCAATTGCGTTTATTGTTTTAAATATGCCACAAGAGGATTGATTTTCCAGCAAGGCCGACTGATGGAGGAAATGAGACCATAACAATAGCCTTATTTTTAAAATTATTAGGGAAAAAAAGATTGCCAGAATGTAATTATAATTATAATAGTATATAATATATATGTAAATATATATACTTTTCATTTATATTATAGATATACATTATATCAAGTAGATAAAATATATTTATTATATATATTAAGTATGAATTAATATATGTACTACGTATTGTATATATATATATAGTATATATATATTCAGGAACTTTACTCAAACCCTATTTATTTAAGAATTGTTTAGGTCTCATCTTCCCCGAAGCGATCTTCTACAGTGAGCTATAGGCGAAGTGGCATCCTGATTACCAACTGTTCCCCATTTTTAAACCAATCGCCAATAATAACCTCTGGCTTCATATGATCAATCCTCGATCGTGTTCTCTTTAGTTCCCACGAGAGTTGTATACGTAAAGGGGGTTTCCCTTTAAAGGTACAGGAATCGTTTTCTGAAAATCTTCTGCACTACATTATCCATATATACCTTTATACATACTTAGATCCACCCAACAATATCAATAATACTTCGTCAATTATAATTAGTCCAAACAAACAAGTATTGTGATGTATATTATAACTTTATAGTGTAGATTTCCAAGGTCAAGCCTCAAGTTCCAAAATTTGCAAGAGTATAGAGTCATTATAGATTCAAGATTTCTGTACTTTAGTTTTAAATGCATGTTCTTAAGAATTATATAAATTTATCAATATCAGTTGTATCGAATTTGAAACCCTATTTTTTTTTTTTTGGTTCTATTTCGTCACATTATTGTTTTTTAACTAATATTATTGTTTATATTTTTTTTATTTTATATTCTTTTATTTTCTCTTATTGAATTATTATTGTTTTATTTTTTTATTTTTTATTTTTTTTTTTTTTTTGTGTTGTGTGTTTGTTTTTTTTTTTTTTTTTTTTTTTTTCTATTTTTTATATTTTTTTTACTTTTATTTATATAGGTTATTAAAATAGATATCACAAAAAAAAAAAACAAATAAAATTTTTGTATTTTTTTTTTATTTAAAAGGAATTTATTTTTTTTGAACATAGTATTGTAAAAAAGTTTTCAATTTTTTTTTTTTACGCTATTTCAATAAGATACGAAAAAAGTTATCATCTCGTTTTTCAGGCCGGACGATATATAGTCGGATCCAGAAAATATCTTTTTTCTTGGATTAATTTTATTTATTTATTGTTGACTCAACTATCTCAAAAATAAAAAAAAGAAAAAAACATTAAATTTGCCTCCCAAAATTTTTTTTTTAAATTTTTTAGGTTCCGAAGGTGGGAAATTTTAAAACTACTGCATTTAATACCAAATATATATTATCTTATATATATATATATATATGGTTTTTCTATTCCCCCTACACACAAGCTTGATTTATTGAAAATTTAGCTGATCGCGACCATATGTGGTAAATTACCAGAAAAAAAAATTTTTTTTATTTAGTAGCGCAATTTCAAGTTCAAAACCAGGAAAAAAATATAAGTAGTGGACTTTTGAAATGTATACCAGATGATGAGATAGTATTTCTAGGGAGTGCAATAAATCAATAAATATATGAATTAGCCAAATATGTATAGTAGGTAATGATCATTATCCCATCTATTTGATTTAATTCATATAATACGCTTCGGAAAAAAGATTGGTTCTTTAGATTTGATTGATATTTCATAAAAAAAAAAAGAACAGAAAGAGGTGATGCGTAAGAGTTTTCAAAAAAAAAGCAAGTACAAAGAGATAATGAACCTACAGACCACAAGGAAAAAACACTCAAATAGATGCGATTAGAGACCAGAAAAAACTTTTTTTTTTTTTTTTTTTTTTTAAAATTGGAAAGATTGGAAAATTAAAGATTTTTATGTCCATTTTCCGAAGTTGGAGGAGCCTTAAAATGGACTCAACACAACCCAATGTGGGAGGCCCATCACCTTAATTAAATCAAGTTTATTGCGTTGTGTGTGTTTGTTTTGTAGTAGGCAAAATTCATGTCGAATTAAAAGTTCGTTTGAAGCCAAAGTTTCATGGTTTTCGACTCGTTAAAAGTAAGTCGTAGGTTGATGAAAAACGAAATGGAAAGTCACTCGCCCGAAAAAAGGAGTCCGTCTCGAATCCACGGAAAACTTCATTCACTAGAATCTTTATAGAGTATATATATATTCACTATATATACATCCATATATATGTATCTCTCATATATATAGATATGATATATTATATATACTAATATATAATATAATATATATATTATTTTAACTACAAAGCAAGTGAATTGTTGGATGCCTTAGTTATCACCGGACACTGGAGGACAGTTTTGTATTGATGAGATTCTGCCCATAATTTTGTGTTGGACGATTATGAGAAGATTCAAAAATATAGAGTATTATAGTAATATATTATTTAAACGTTTATTATAGTATATATATATAATAATATATATATATATATATATATAATATAAAATATATATATATATATATGAGTAGTATAATAGATATATATATATAATAGTATAATTATATCATTTATCTAGGTATTCAACCAGAAGGGTTACTTTATTTTAATTTTAATAAAAAATTTACTCTTTCTTTATGTTCCACATTTTATATTATTATAGTATATTTAACTAATTATATTATATATTATATATATTATGATATATATATATATATATATATATAGGCTATTATATAATAGATATTAATATTATATAAGATACATATATTATATATATATATATATAGAGATATATATACTTAATATCATAGGGCGGCGAAGTCGCATGGAAGCAAAGGAGAAGTACTCAGATTATAATCTCAAATCGAAGGTAGCAGTGAATATATTATATAACAATTAATCATTTCTATTTAATAAACTTTTCAATTGATTAATTTCCATAAATAGTATTGAACACGATGTATTGTTTCTAATTTTTTTTTCAGTGAGAGAGAGAGAGAGGATGATGGAAGAGTTGTGATAGAAGATGAGAGAAGAACAAGAAGAGAGAAAGAAGATAGCGAAAAGAAGTGCGGAAGCAAATTGGGAAAACAATTTTCGCGAGTGACCGACGTACTTGGGGAGGGACGAAGAGAGAGAAGGAGAGAGCTAGTGAGAGTAGTGAGCACTTCAAAACAAAATTCTGAAAATCATCCTTTCCACTGACATTACTTTTTTTTATACAAATAAATCATTCACAAAATTTGCTTCCTCTATTAAGCTAAAAAAGAGTTTTTTCCCGTAAAATATCGAAATTGTATTTAAAAACAATGAAAATTACTTTAAATAATATTTTATTTATGTTAACAAAAAATTTCAATATTTAAAAAGAATAAAAACATTTCTTCGGAATTCTATGTCAAACGAAAGGCTAAACTTTAGCTATCTTACTCTTTAGCGTCCAGTTGCGTGAAACGTAACTGTTTGAAATTTTTTTATCTTTCGCCACATGAAAAGAAATTGGATGACAGTAATAAATCAGCAATATATATGTTCATAAATACAAGACCTCCAATTTGAAATAAATTGGGTTAAATATCCGCTTTAAATTAAAATAGTTATTTTAAAAAAAATAGTTTCAACTGGAAATATTCTATAGCAAGTAGCATCCAAAGTCTTACACTATACATATATATATATATAAATATACTATATATACGCTTTAAATAGTAATTATATCAATATATAAATATATATTATAGATCTTATATTGGCACACAAAATGAATTTGCTATCCAATATAGTCTTCCAATATTAACGCTAAGCCACGCAACGTCAAACGGGATATATAATAAATAATATTATGATCGAACTGCTTCCATATCTGACGCTAAAGCCACTGCACGTCACGTAGTATATATATATATATATATATAATATATATATATATAAATAGTATATATATATATATAAATAATATATTATATATAATATTATAAATTATATAGTATATATATAATAATATATTATATATATATATATATATATTATATATAATAATATTTATTATATAATTAACTATATTAATATAATTATATAATATAATTAAATTATATATATATATATATTATATTATTAATATATATATATATATATTATATATATATATATATATTTATCTTATATATATATATACACTGATCTCACTGTCTGTAAAACAAAACAAAATATTTGTCTTTGCTTTTGAGAGCATTATTATCTAGCATAAAGAAAAAACATTATTATTCCCTTTACAAACTTTGCTTTTTTATCTGGACAATCCGTACTGATTTAAAACGATCTGTTTCCATTTCAGAGAAAATTAATATTTTTAAATACACGAAATAAATTTTTATTATTCTAGAATGTTCTGTGAACATTAGATGAACGAAATAAATAATACATATAGAACGTAAACTCATTAAGGTATCAATATAGTTAGTTTTAAGTAGATTAGTTCGCAGTTTTCTAATAGCTGTTCAAGTGAGAATTACGTTTTCATTTGGTAGGTGCATCTTCAGCTACAGATGTGCGATGAATAAGGTTGCAAATCAAGCAGACACATTTCTGCATGTTTGCGGTAAATTTATGAAGAACACGAGCTCAAAAATTAAGTACCTTGTGGATTGACATCTCTAAAATGTGCTAGAGGCATATAAGCTAATATTTTGCTATGATGTGGGGACCAAAGACAAGCAATGGGCACCCATTCAACCTGCAAACTTTGACAATAGAAACTCGTAGAAGGTTAATATATATAAATATATATATATATATATATTATATTATATTAATATATATATATAATATATCAATATAGTATTATTTTTTTTTTTTTTTTTTTTTTTTTTTTTTTTTTTTTTTTTTTTTTTTTTTTTTTTTTTTTTTTTTTTTTTTTTTTTTTTTATTTTTTTTTTTATTTTTTTTTTTTTTTTTAATATTATATAATATATATATATATATATATATATATATATATATATATATATATATATATATATATATTTATATATATTATATTATAATATAATTAATATATATATAATAGTATTTATATAGTATTATATATATAATATAATACTATATAGTATTTGCTCTTGTTATTGAATATTGAATAGCATGGAATCGTTAATTGAATAACGATATTTTAACTATATAGATTTGTTTTTCCTTTAGATATTGCAATAAAAATGTGAAAAATAAAGCTACGAAACCGCAATCCAAATATTTGAGAGATGAGATCAACTGACCACCCCACAATTGCTTCTTGTCTTGGTTGACACCTTTCGAAGCGTATCGAGATGACTAAAAATGCGACCTGCTAATCAATTATATCCAGACCTTCCTATGATTCATCGCCCTAGTGCCACTCTCCTGAGCTTACCTGTACCACATTCCTCAATGAGAGACTGAAATATCTTCAGAAAAATACAGCAAATAGAAGTCGATGATGAATAGTAGATCTAAATATAGTAGGTAACTGAGGGGAAAACTCACCCCCGATATATTCACCCAAACAAATAAAAATCAACAGATACTTAATCAAGAGATTCTTGGTCTCAACAACGTCCAATGACGAGCTTTTTGACCGTCGAGGAGACATTCAAACAGTGGAATTTAGTACATTGATATTTAGTTTTTGATACGTCAGAGAAAACTTCACAGCTCTTTTTCAACTTTTTTTCATCACCAGTCAAAATGTAGGCTTGCTCTTTTGCACACAATTGTATAACAGTTTATATTGATCATGTACTTATGAATTCCCTGTAACCCCTTAGCGAGTGGCGCTTCTATTCATGTTGATAGTCATCGAAGAGCCTCAAAGATGACTACTTTCATAACGCGGAAACATGGTATCCAATCCCTTCCACCTTGGGACTCATCTCGCGTGCACAATCAAAAAGGAAACACAGCAGCTGTAAAAATATGCTAAGTTCCCTTGAAATATGTGAAGAACACAATTGGGAAGTTATATTTATGAGATTTTCAGAAATATGGTTGACTCCTTGATGGGTCTCCAAGAAGGCTTTACCAAGTTTCATGTTACCTTTGTCATACCGTGACTAAGCAGGACACTACCAAAGGCGGGATTGGCCACAGCGAAATGAGAAAAGTTGTAGGGAAAAAAAAAGACAATGTCAAATTGGAAGCCTTGTTAGACCCCAGAGAAATTGTTTTCCTCCACTACAACATATATAATTAAGGCCTCATGAATAAGTTTATCTATAGCTCCTAGATAGGAGTACTTCAGCCTTTCATTACTTACCTGCTAATATATATGTGACTTCTTCCTTAAGCTGTACTGAGGAAAAGGTTAAAAGCCGGTACTTCTTGCGTCGGACCACAAATAAAGAAGATCATAGAGTGCAAGGAATTTCCGAAGAACTTGCTAGGAACAGAAAAAGCAGCTTGAAAACAGCTTTGTTTACCTTAGGTTCGTGGCTTCCTTTCGGGAATCACTCAAAGCTCGATAAAACTATAGAATTGTTGAGACCTTTTTGGCGTTCATGACTACGCAAAAGTGGCATGCTAAGTATTGTTCCCTACAAAGTCCATATCCTTGTAATGCCTCATCTCGCTAAAATTTAAGGAGAACAATGGAGCGAATACACAAGGAGTATGGCGAGCCGATTTCACCAGGATATTCTGAGCTTATTGAACGTACGCTTACAAGAGATTCATCTATATTAACGATTAATATGCTTGGAGAAATATTTGCGGGGTTTGAATTCGTGAAAGCAACTTACCGTTATAGCGTAAAATCCAAAGAACAACAACTTCATTATTCTAAATATTTTGAAAGGGTTGTCGGGGTCCCCTGTTGTTTTAAGTAGAATAAATAAATGCTACTTATTAGTTACATGTCGTATTTATCTACTTTGTGCTGAATATCTCGGTATTCAGCACAAATTTATTATATCGGAATGGTAAATTTGTGAAATATCAATTATCCTGCGTCATCAAAATCAGCAGTCAGAAGTGTTGAATATTGTAGCTATTCATTTTTCATGCTCTTTCTAGGTAGTATAGAAAATAGGAACTAGCACAAGATGTTGCACCAAAGACAAAAACTGTGTTACATAGTGTTTAATCAACTCAAATGGGTGGGTCCGGCTCATGCATATTCCGGCTTAAAATAAAATGCTCTCTTTCCTATTGTTCTGGTTATTTTTGAAAACATATATATATTTAAGTATATATATAGTAGGTATAGAGTATAGATATATTTATAATTAATAATACTAATAATATATAATATATCACTATATATACCTATTATATAGTAATATATATGATATTATTAATATATATATTAATTAGATATATAATATATATTATATATTATAATTATAATAAATATATATATTATTGTTATTATAATAATATATATAATGATTATATATATATTAAATTATAATTATATAATAATATAATATATATAGTATATATATATATTATATATATATATATAATATATATATATATATATATATAATATTTATATATATTATATATATAGATTAATATATTAATTATAATATATTAATATATATATATTATATATATATTATTAATATATATATATATATATATATATAATATAATATAATATATATAATATATATATAATATATACTATGCGGCTTCGAGAAATGTAAGATTAAGTGATAACTAATTTGCCTAAAAAAGAAAAAAAAAAAACATTACTATATGTAGTTTCAACAAACATTATGTGAACATATTTTAATTCTTAATTATGTATTCAAATCTTATTTTAATGTAAACAAGCTCAAGGATATAGGTACAAATGCTGTATGGAATTATCGTACTAAACAACTTTTTATAGCGAAAGAATAAGAATTATAATATATAATATATAATATATTATATATAATAGTATATAATATAATATATAGTATTATATTATATATATTTAATTATATAATTATATATATATATATATTTTAAATTATATTATATATTAATATAATATATATATATAGATATATATTAATATTATATATATATATATTTAATATATTTAATAATATAAATATATATATATATATATTATATATTAACTATTTATTATTTTTTATATTTTATTTAAACATCTTTCTTTCTTTTATCTCCATTTACAATTAGTTATAACTTATAATCTAAATTAATATATATATATAAAAGTCAGTATGAGAGTCTGCGTAGCTTTGCATTCAAAAGCTTGATCTTTTCATTGATTTCAATGGTCGAGTTTCTGAGTGTGTGTGTTTAGACATTTTAACAAATTAAAAATTGTTAATGCATTTAGAATTTATAAAACTAATAACTAATATTAAAATGAATAATATAATAATCATGTATTGATTTAAAATATGATAAAAATTTGTGAAAATAATAATGGATTTATTTAATAAATAATTAAAATTGAATAGTACATAAATTTTGTAAATATTACATAATAAATAATTTAAAGTAAATCCTAAAATAATAAATTTAACAAGAATGCAATGCCTATATAATAATAATTATATGAGTATGTTATAATAATAAAACAATAATAATCATATAAAAATAATATAATAATATAATTGATATAACAAATAAAAAATCAATAATAATTAAATAGATAATAATTAATAAATAATATAATAATGATGAATAATAGATAATGATAATCAGATAATGGATAATGACAGTGGATGAATTGATAGATGATAATGAATAATGATGAATAATAATAATAATTAATAATAATAATAATAATAAAATAGTTAGATAGTTAATTAATAATTAATAATATAAATATAATTAATTGAATAATATAATAAAATAATAATCCTGGTAAAAATATATAAAACAGAGTTATTACATAAAAAAAAGAATAATGAGGAAAATTTCAAAGAAAACAATTAAATACTAATACGTTAAAGATTAATAGCTAATACAAATAGTAGTAATAATCATAGTATAATACTGAATGAGTGAATAATAATAATAAAATAATTTAAAATAAATATATTATAATATCATTAATAATGTAACTAAAACATGCCAAGTAAATAATTAATAATTAATAATCATAAATAATAATAACATATAAAATCAAATATTTTTAATGATATATAAATAATAATTAAATAATAATAAATATATAATAAGAGCTCCATATATTATATAATATATAGTAATAATAATAATATATAATGAATAATATGTAATGAACCATACAATAATACAAATAAAGAATACGTAATTAAAATTAAAATAAGATAAAAATTAGATTGAATAAGAAATTAATTAAATAAAAAGGAAAGAGATTCCGAAGTCTCTAAAACCGCGTGAAATGAATAAGAATGATAAAAGAGTAAAGAAAGGGAAGAGGGGAGAAAGTATTGGAATAGGGAGGGCGAAATAAGTCTTATTTAACCCCCCCTTCTTCTCCCTGTTGGGGTTGAGCGAAAAGTCTTTGTTTTAAGCATGTCACGCTTGAAACAAAAATAAGCTCACAAACTGAGTTAAAGCATTATTTAGTTCGATTTGTATCGAGTAAATACAGTAAACATGCAATGTATTTACGCCTCATTTATATATATATATTATGATATATATTATGACGTAGTATTGATATATCATAATATATATATAAATATACCTATATATTAATACATATATCTATATTTATATATTATATACGATAATATATTATGTATATAATATATATATTATATATAATCATACTACTACTAATATATACTTGGTATTATTATCCTTATATTAATATTATATATATATATATATCTTATTATATTATATAGTATCACTATAATATATATATATATATATAATATATATATATATATTACTATAATATATATAATATATAATATATATACCGATATATATATATATTATATATGATATATAAGTATATATATATATATACCGTTAATATATATATATATATCTATTACTCATTATACGCATTATATATATATGATAATATATATTATTCATAAAATATATTAGTGATATATGGCGTTGGTATTCTAATATAATGTATAATTATATATATAATAAAATATAATATATTAGTAGTGTAATATAGATACTATATATATATATATATTATATATATATTTATTATATATATTATATAATTTATATTTTAATATTATATATATACTAATATTTATATATATTATTATATATAAGTTATAAGTATATATACACCTACTATTATCTCCTCCAACACGATCTGGGGGACCAGGTTAAGGTGCATCACATGCCACTGGAAACAAGAATGTAGAATATAATTAAATAAAAAATATGGTAATAATAAAAAAAAGCCAAGCCTAGCGCCGCACTTTTACCCACCCTTATTGGAGAACTGGGCCTCACATCAAAAAAATCACCACTAAAGCATTCACACAGGACAGCAACGGAACACCGTCACTATGCATCTCATCAATGTAGGGTCCATCCCTTGGACAGGGGACTACAAGAAAAAAAAAACATACAATGCAAACCCCGCCATCACTTTCGCCTATTTGCACCTTTCTTTCTCGCTCCTGCCAACTCTCATTTCTCTCCTCCAGCATTTCGTTTACTGACTCAAACCACTTTTTCTTCGGATCTTCCTATGCCGTCGATTGCCAAGCACTCACCGCCAGCTATTCATCCGTTTTATTAACCACACAATCAATCATCTATCCTTTACACGTTTACACAAAACCTCTCAATTTACCTTCATTAGTTTTCTCATTTACTCCTTTCTTCAACAGTCACCCACACAACTCCAATGCGAGGCTTCATTCCTTTCATTTTACCATCTCATTCTACCATAACCTAACCACGCACCCTTATATATATATAATACCGTATATATATATATATATCATATAATATATATATATACGCCTAATATATATATATAACGTGATACTATATATATATATATACATTATATTTAAGGGGTGCGCCCAGGAAACTGAAATTTTCAGTTCGGCCGGAACCGGAATTAGCCGAACTCAATTATTAAAAATACCGGCCACACGGAATCCGCACCGGAACCGGAATTCTAATGAACTTTTCCTTTAACTATAAGGAAATGCAAAGATAATTTAATTCTATAATAATAACTTCCAATGATAAAATCCTATATACTATCAGTCAATACTATATATATATACTATCTTAATATATACATATATTATATAATATAATATTACCTTAATATATATATTAATTTCAATTATTAATAATATATTATATTATATATATAATATATATTTATATAGATAAACGAGATATATTATATAATAATACTTATCACATAATCTAAACATATTTTGATAAACATTATTATTCCATAATTGATTACAGATTTGTCATATTAATAACCTTCACAATATTGTTTTAAAATGCCATCATTCGTAAAGAATTTTTATTATTAATAATAATGTTCCAAATCTTTATTAGAGTGTAGTGTGTAAAATATGCCACAAAAATATAAAACTAGGACATTCAGCTGAACAAACGATTTTAGAAAAAGTATACAACGCCACTAAATATATGGAAAATCATTCCCGAAAGAGAATATCTGAAAGTCAAAAAATGAGGATAGTAAAAGGGAAAGCAATCCGTGTATTTTCTAGAACAGTTGCGACAACCCCATATTTAGGCGAAAAGATCAAAGCGTATGAATGAAAACAAGTGAGTCTTTATGGAAAATTTCTGTTTCCCCAAAAAATTTGTCATATTCCAATTGACCGCACAATATCAGCAAGCCAATTGACTCTTCAGAAAATATAAATTTTATTGCAATTGCGAGGTATAACCAGCCATTTCAATCACTGATGCACGCGGACTCTACTGAACTTATGCCATTCAGTCCAAAATATCTTATTTCTAGTAGAAAATATCTTTTTGTAGGTAGAAATGTTACCCAACTTCATACAGTAGTAAATTGGATCAGCAGTAATCGAGAAGTTTTCTAAGGCTGCATCAGATATCATTTACAACAGATACTATGGATAGCTAAATCATTCAACACGAGGCATTTGATATCTTAACTACCTCACTGGCTACGAGCCAGTATTGACACATTGGGTACTATGTATTCCATTTGCTCGAAACTCTATATAACTATACATATATATAATATAATATAAGTTAGCTTCGCATATATAGTGTTACTGTATATATAGTGATATAAAATATAATTAATATATTATATATATATAGTACTATAAATACGTTATATAGTTTTATTATATTATAGTATAGTACAGACTATATATTAAAAGTATTAAGTCAATAACATACTTACTTCATAGTTTATTAGGTATATTATATATATATATAGGTACTTAATATATAATTATGTATTATATATTAATTTTGATTTTAGAATTTGAATTTAATGAGTATCATATTATCCTATATTTGAGAATTGAAGTAAACTTTATTTAATAATACTGTAGGTGCAGTTAATAACACTGTTATCAGATGCTCACAATGTGCTACATTATATTTGTTAAACGAAGTAGGCTATGGGTTATGCAAAAGAAATCCAATCCACGCAAGATTCTTTTAATTATCAAGTAGACTACATTAGTAATTCGTTCGGCCGGAATTTTGAAAATTCCGCGAACCGGAACCGGAAAAAAAATGTCAAATTCCTGCCGAAAATTCCGGTACACCTCTAACTATATATATGATAATATTATAAATGAATATATATATATATAGTACTATAGTTAATATATAATATATATATTATATATATTATATTATATATAATATTATATATATATATATATTATTAATGATATATAAGTCGATATATTATTTATATTATAATATATATATTATTTTTATATTCTAACTGATATATATGAAAACTTTCCTTAATGAAAGATATTTTACTATGTATATTGAGAAGATCTTCGCTTAACAAATCATATTTTATGAAAGATTCAAAATTGCATTTGATATCGAATTAATATAAACTTCATATTCTTTACAAACTCATCCTCTAGGCAACATATTCTATTTGAAGAGATTTTTATATAAGAAATTTTCAATTTAAAGCGTGTAAGTTACAGATGTGCATAGTGTTCAAGTAATCATGCACAAAACCCACAGTAGCAAATATATAAGTAATATAATAATATATATAGTAAAATATAATGTGATTATATTATCATTATTACTTATATATATATAGTATATTATATATATTTTTACTCATTTAGTATATATAATTAATATATATATAATATATATATATATTCCTATATCAGGAAAAGAAATAGAAGTATGAGCAGCCAATAATGGTTTCAAAAGATTTACATTATATATATTTTAAATGAGAGAATGAAAAAAAATGAATATATGTATAAATAATAAACAAAATTACATAAAAAAAACATGGAAAAAAATACGGTAAATTGAAAAATTTCTTCATAATGTTTTATTTTACTAATTCAACTCAGATTTAATATGATTAATTTTCAGAGCTACTCCGAAAGCTTCATTAAACATTTGTGGCTGAACCCTCAGAATCATAATATATATATAATAGAGAGTGATATTTATATTTGGATAATAACTATATTGTATGATACCCAGTGAGTAGGTATATATATACAATAATCATAATATATTATAATATATATATATATAACATTTATTTGATAATATATTATAATATATGTATATTATTAGTATAATTACATACTTATATATATTATATATTATAATTATATATATATATATTATATATATATATATTAAAAATTCAAAAATTTTTTAATTCCAGATAATTTTTTTTAGTTTAAAGAAATCTTGACGTTTACAAAATTTGCCAATTTTTAAATTAAAAGAATCATTGTTATTGTATTTCATAATCATTGATAAAAAAAATTACCAAAACAATATTAAACCCATAAATAATTTAGGAGAATGAAAATATGCTAAACTAATAGAATATTAATATTTAAAGTTTTAAATTTCAGAAATTTTGTGTGCCCCACATACTACCAACATATTCAGCTCTCTTTCTGGGGAAAGTCCTCTTCATTTTGACCTTGAGAGATGCTGCAAATTTGTGCTATAAAAGAAGAAAAAAATTCTTTAAATTGGAGTAATGCAAGTCCTTTAGTAGATATTTGTCTGAGGAAGGGATTGAAGATTATGAATGGTTTTTTTCTATAGCATTTAACATGTAAGTTACCAGTTTAGAAAAGGAAAATATAATAGAGAATTTAGAATATTTAATAACATTTACAGAAAAAATAGAATAATTAAAAATTAATGAGAATTAAAATTTTAAAGTTGTTTATAATAGGATAGAACTAAACAACGAGGAAGAACATCTCCGTCTTAATCCGATTTAAGCAGGTCTCAGTCCATATATTATATAGTTATTTTTTAATTCAGCTCCATAAATTTATAGCCAGTTACTCAATATATTCATTTTATGTACAATGATAGCTGCCTAATTACGCTACTATATTTTTATATTATATATTTTTTTATGTTATTCTATTTCAATAATCCATATTTTAAGATGAAAAGGCAAGAGAACTTCCCATTTGGAGACGTCTAGATATGTTACGACATGCTTTATAAAAAAAAAAACAAAAAAAAAAAAAATTTTGGAAAGCGCTGTATCTCTGAGAAGTTCAGTTAGCTTGTGGTATGCCATTAGTATAATTGTGTATTCAAGATAGTGCTTGAAATGTGCTTCTTAATAATCACTTATAAAAGTATCTAAATTATAGAATATTGAATATTTTGTAATGAAAGAATTAATAATAGTCAATAAGTAATCACATGAATAGTATTTTTAAATTTGTTTGTTTAAAGGGAAAAGGATTATTGTGTGTCAACATTTGATTTTTGATCTATCAACATTGGGACAAATCTGTGTTTTCTGAAAATCAGTAATTAATAATTTTAACAAGCTTATTTATGGTTAGAATACAATAACTCTTTACTTAATACACAAAAAATATATGGAGCAGTGCCTTTGAAACTTTCCTTGAAAATTATTTGTAGATAAGCCTATTACAGTCAATATCGGCATAGAAATTTTACCAATCAACACTCAATAGGTGATTAATTAACACAAATATTATACGCCATAATTTTTTGTCAATGTCGTTTCCTGGCAGTCAAGTGTGCTAAATACCATTTATTAATATTATATAATATTATTATAATATAATATATATTCTATAGTATATTATATATAAATATATTATAGACATATAACATGTACCTGCTACACCTCATACTATGTCTACACTATATACTCTAACCTATATATAAAATATCAATTTGAATATTATATATATATCATATTTTATATAGATTTATATATTATATATATATTAAATTATATATTACTATTATTAGTTTATATATTTTATATATATTAATATATGTGAGTATATAAATAATATATATTATATATAATATAATATATAATAGGTAAGTATAAGTATATTTTATTTTTAGTATACTATAATATACTATATATATATATACCACATATCCGACTAAGTCCATATTTCTGTTGTGGATCCATATAGTTATACTGTTATTAATAGTAATATAATATATATATATATATAAGTAATTAGATATATTTTATTTTTATATCTAATTTGTATATATTTATTATTATATAATATATAATATTATATATAATGATATATATATATATATAATCATTATAGTAATAAATTATATGATATATATAAAATTAATATATAATATATATATTATTATTATTATATATATATAATATTATATAGATTAATATAAATATCATACTTAGTTATCGTATGAGTGAGTATATAGATAATCTATTATTGTAGGATATAAGAGTATATAAAATATATAATAATATTATATAATATAAGTGATATATAAAATACACAGCACACACACAAGACCATTAAAAGGAACGAGGTCCAAATTGAGAAGACTTATAAAAATTTGGTGTTTAGCCTCACAACTATATTCTTTAAGTATGCTCAAAATATTTATATAATATATCTTTTCCTCTCGAATGGCCTCGAGATCGAGAAGAAAGATTTTCCCGCGTGGTGATCCTCGACGACAATCTTCAAATATCAACACGTATAACTTTTTTATTAATATATATATATTATTTATGATATATATATATATATATTAAACTAATATATAAATATATATACATATACCTAAATAATAATATATATATCATAATGCTTATTCAAATATATATATCTATATTATATTAATATATAAATATATATATAATATATATATCATAAATATATAAACTCATCTTATATTTAATATAATTCTAAATATAATTATAAAGTATATAGGAGCATATTATGGGACTATATAAGTAACTATAATCAGTGAACCAAAATAATAAACGCTATATAATAAGACATAGATACTTATACTATATATATAATTTAATAATATTTATTTTGAGTTAATTATTACATCGATATTTATTATATTCTAATATATAAATAATTATTTACTTATATTTTTATATATATATATATAATATAATATATAGTACAATATATAAATTATAATAATAGGGTATAATATATTAATAAATATAATACTATTATACATTTTTCTATATATGTAGTAGAAATATATATATATATAATAATAATATAAAATATATATATTATATATAATCAATATATATATATATAAAATATATATGAGTATATATTATATTGTGATATAATATATATATTATATATATATATATATAATATATATTATGAATATAATATATATTATGAAATATATATATATATTATATATTATATATAAATATAATATATATAAATATTAATATAAATTTAAATATATAATATATATATATATATATTAAATATATTAATATATATTATATATTATATATATTATATGATATTATAATAATTAATAATAATATAATATTTATATATAATATAATTATTATTATATATATATTAATATAATTATATAATATTAATATTATATAAAATACATATTATATATATAAATATACTTAATAATTATATATATATATAATAATAATTAATTATAATATATATATATATATATATATATAATATTAATATAATAATATATTATATAATATATATATAATATATATTAATATATAATATATATATATATATATATATATATAATATTTATAATTATTAGTATATAGTATATATATTAAATAATATAATATTAAATAATATAATATTATAATATATATAATATTTATATTATAATATAAATTTATATAATATATATATATATACTTCTCAGTGATACCTCGTATAGGTACTCACATTTCTTCACACGAGGTTGACATTTTTAAAAAAACTATCTATTTTTTGCAAATTTCATAATGTTACATGATTATATGTCATTTTCTTTTTTTTGCGAAAGTCTGTCAAATAAATGAAAATATTACATAATAAATCTAAAAATTTATAAGATTATGCAAAATTGAAATAGACAAAAAGGGAGTTAATAACCGCTATATATAAATTAACGCTATTTAAACACATTAAAAATAGGACCAATCCGTGCCCAAAGGAAAAGGCGGATTCATACCATGGAATTTGTGAGTATAAATGGTATTATGAAATACTCTGTTTATAAATTATTATTTTTTTATAATATCTTTTTACATAATAAATTAATATTTTTATAACAAAAAATTATTCAATAAAGGTAAATTTTAAATTGTAAATTATTTTATTTAAACATATTTTTAGAGTTTTAAAGAAATAAATAAAAACACGTTAACACTGTTAATATATTAAAATTAAAGTTAGTCATTAGACTCATATAACAATGAAAACGTTGTGCTTATTAAAAAAATGATTTAATGACCAACAAGTATTTAAATGGGGGGTTCATAATTAGCTCACTTGAATATACTATTATACTATCATAGTATATATATACTGTGCAAATATTATATTATAATTATACTATTAATATAGGTCTATATATTAGCTGAATGAAAGAGTAGATCGAGGAGTGGGGAGCACGAGAGAAGCCAACGAGTAGTAAAAAGTTCCGCTTTAGCAGTCGCCACCTGAAATTTATATATATAATATATATATATATAATAACTATATAAAGTTAATATATATTATATAATATAGATAATAATATATATATATAATAATATAATAATAATAATATATTAATATATATATATATATAATATATCATCAATATTATTTTTTATTTGTTATTTTACTAACACATTTTTCGCCGCTTGAGCGGGGGTAGTGGTACGTACAGACTCTCTCATTCACACTTCCCTTCATCTATCGCCAAATCAGCCACCTCCTCCACCTCCACTTCTAGTCCCTCGCAATACACACCTAACTTACTCCACTCTCCCTCATCCCTCCTCTCCAGCAGCAATTCTCCTTTTATTCCATCCATCCGATCCTCCTTCTTATGGTCTCCCCCTTCTATCTCCTTCCAATCTCCCCTCCGCCTCACACAAATTCTACCTAACCAACTTTCTGTATCCTCAATCTTCATAGATGCCCCATTACCATCTTAACATTCCCATCTCCGCTCTTCTCACCAAACCATCCCCATTCCTCCAATCACATCTCTCCCCACCACCCTATTCCTAATCCTTCCCTTCTGCTAACCCACAAACCGCTCTCAACCCCTTCATCTCAAATACTTCCAACTTCTTCCTGGGACCTGGCAGTTCAACCCACAACGTTCATAACAACCCATTACAACACCGCTTAGGTACAACAAATTTTTTCATAATCATTACTTATATACTTTAACTTTCTTGTGATAAATACACTCCCCCTTTCATAATTTTAACTCACAGACCACTCAAAGCTCTCATTCCTTATTATCATTCTATGTTCTATTTCTCCTTCTTTACCATTTACAAGTCCATTGTAACTTCCTAAATATCTAAATAATCTTTACTCTAATCCAATAACTTACACCCCCTAGCTCGAACCTCTAACCCCATACCCTCTTTCTCATATTCCTCTCTCCTCAAACATCTAAACACTTTAACCTTCTGGATTTATTTTCAGCCACGATCATAATGTCCACACATTCTCTCAAAACTCCGAAACTCACCAAATACATCAGCCTTTCCGCGTTTCTTCGCCAACTAGGACTCAGTATCGTACCGACTAAACAGTATCATGTTCACATTCCCTTCTATCATTCCATCATCAATTCCTCACCCCTCATCCCCGCCTCCAACACATTCCTCTGCAAACACTCTCCATAAACAAAATTGAAAAGCCCACCGCGACATTACACACCCCTGCCTAAATCCTCTCACCACCACCAAACATCTCACTCTCCCCACCTAACACTCTCACACACATCTACTACTATTCCTAATTAAAGGCTAGACCTAATACCTTATACCTGAATTACCCCCCACTCCATTATACCAATCCAACACCCCCACCAATTTCACTCACTCGTTCACTCTATCATCATGCCTTTCTTTCTAATCTAAGAAAACAACAACCTATACACTTTCACCATTTCCTCTCGTATACTAATTTCTCCACAAGCATCATCCCTTTAGTGTAACACACTTGGTCACAAACACCAACTATATCACCTCCACCTAATAATCCATCACATTGTCTTTCCACCTTCTCCACCTCCGTTAAAACCTCTCACTCATCTCAATCAGAATATTCTCCCATACAGCATCACTTACCTAGCCACACATAAAAAAGACATAAATATTACACCATCTATATTCACCACATTCCATCCTTATCACCCTTTCCCCTATATTTATCAGAGGGAACATAAGCCAAACATACCATACCTTACCCAATCCTGTAGGTATACCTCATCACACTCCATTCCAACAGATATCATTATTATAACACATATACAAGCTATATCCTCCACTCCCCTATATTATACCTCCTCTTCTGCCCCAAACATTTCCATATCTTACACACATTCCATAACCTGCGGACTTCCCTTTTTTTCCTTATATACAAGGAAAATCCTAAATAAATTTCCTCCATTTAGTATTTATCATCCTTCCCCCTTCCCTACTCCCAATTATCACTCCAATTCCTCACCTCTTGCAAATCTTTTCTCCCCTCCATCGCCACAACTTCATTCAATAAATCCACTAAAAATACTTCCCATCTTCCACCATCTATCCTCACCTCTATCCTCTACCTCCAATATCATATCCCCATCTTCCTACCCTATAATATCTCATCCCCACAACTCCCATACCTTTTCTTCTTCCTTTATTATTTACTTCTTAACTTTCCAGAACTTCACTTGCTCCATGTCCCGAGTTCACAAAAATTTTCCGTCACTTTTAATTTAACACACATATCATTCAGTAGAACACTAATAATCACAGCTCAAAATTCCTCTATAAATACGGCAAGCAAAGAACTGCAATAATATATAAACAAACTTGGACAATGGCTACTAATACACAATGAATGCTTCACCTCAGAATCCTTTATCACTTTAATAACACCTGATAGAAGAGAATCAAACATCCATCCAATAGGTTTCCTCTCAAACAATAGCTTATCAAACATCATCTTGGGCTTGACCTTCGATGCACATATAACATTCACCTCCCCCCTCCCCACATAAACAATTAAACAATATTACCTCTAGAGCCACACATAAATTAAGCGCTATGAAAACACTCAGAGGAACACATTTTGGCCAATACAAAGAAACTCTCACCATAGTATACAGGCAATACCTCCGCCCCTTCTTGAACTACATATTACCCTCCTGGGCGCCCGCAATATCGCAGTACAATATCCAAAAACTAGAATCTGTACATAATAAATTCTCAGAATAGTAACAGGTTGTCTCCCCTTCACACCCATTCATCACTTACAGATCGAAATAAAAATTCTCCCTATAGAAGCCCATCTGGACATAATAGGCTGCCAATTTTACAGTAAATCTCTCTTAGCAGATCACCTCCTGCATCAAACACAACAGCTACCCCCTGCACCATATAACATATACAACACGCTTCCTCCGCTCCCGACACATTCATCATCAAACACATCCTCCCTCAATTAAATAAAGAAACCTCACTGCTTATCTTCATAACTCTGAGCTTCAAGCACATCCACCCGAAATATCCCCTACAGAACAAATGCTGTTCCATCAAACCAGAGTATTGTTATCCCGTCCCCACTCTGGGCACCATTCCTCCCTTCAGAAATATAAATTTAAAATTCACAACGCTCTCTCCATCTACTATGACTGACAAATGACGACGCAAAACTTCTCTTACTAGAATGCTGTTCGGACTTAGCGGACATCAGATGCAACTTCGATACACTTTCTTTATCGGATCTTTGGGCTCGGCCCGCTGTTGTGGCACAATATCTTGGGATAGTCCGCTTCTCGTAGGAGGGGATCGAGAGGCTACCAAGTAAAGTAAAGAGTATATACAATCGTTTTTTCTTTCTTATGCTGAATTTTATATTTAGAATGTTTAATTTTGTACTGAGTTTTAAGAGAACAGATGGCATTCTTATTTTTCCAATTTGTATACTTCATTTTTTAATGGAAAATCTTTGCAAACATGGATAGACAAAATCATTCTTTTTCTGTTTCATTTCCTTGTATATTTATTTCTTGTTTCCAGTACATTTTGTAAAATAGTGTATTCAACCAGTTATTCGATTACATTCTTATCATAGCTTTAATTAAATTTGTAAAATATTTGTGCTTTTAGGAATTTATTTGACCTTTTAGTATCCATGGGACATATTGGGTGATCAAATATTCTCTTCCCATTTGTTATTAGTATTGTCAGTTTGTTTTCAGTGTTTTATTGTCATTTTAGTATTTTAAAAATTATTGAATTCAGTCGTAATATTGCTAATTTGCGGTGAGTGAAACAGTAATTTATTTTCATACCTATTGAAATTAAAGCAAAAATAACAAACTTTTTACATAAATTATCCTACAGGGAGAAACACGTTGCGTTATACCACCCAGTCTTCACAGATGTCTCATGGTAGTCAGATTGAATTCGAAGAAGGTCAACTGTCAGAAGGAGTAACTTCTGAAGGAGGAAGTTTTCCGCCCCTTTTTCTGCATCTTACTTGTACCATTCGATCAAATGGACACGTTATTGGAACTACGTCCATCAGTTCTCTGCCTACTTGCTTAAGTACTTTCTAATAAATTATAATTTCTCTGCCATTACTGAAATTATACCTGTAAAAAATTATATTAGTTTTATTTTTACAGTTGTTTAATTTTACTAACGATAAACAAATTTACAGGAGAAGTTACCCATTGTATAGAGAAATCAGAACTTCAGCTCTCTAAAATTTGTATCACATTGGATGTTCTCGTTATGACTTTAATTGGTTCAGCCGATATTTGTCCTTGGGATGTACAGAAATATGGAAGAAGAGAAAGATCAAGACGCACCATTAGTGGCTGCTCTAATTTGTCATCGATTCCTAGATACTCTGAATCAACAGGAACATCCACCTCCGAATCGGAAGAAACGTAATATATTATATATATATACAGCAAGGTGCTACATATATATAGCAGCAGCAGCAGTTATATACATATATATATATATATATATATATATATAGTTATATATATATATATATATATATAAAGAAAGATATAAGATATATATATATATGGGATATATATATAGATATATATATATACGTGGTATATATATATATATATATATATATATATATATATATATATATATATAATAAATATGTGTTAGTTAATATTATTATATATATATATAGATGTATATATATATATATATATATATATATATATACCCATGGGTATGTTTGGGCATTTGCCTTATTCAAATCTTGGTAAAATAAAAAAATTAATCTTTTATATAAAAGTCAGATGACGTTTTTAAGGGTTTATTAGTAGAGAAACTGAAAAAAATATACATCAATCGATAGATAATGAAGGAGTAATTACTAATTACTAGTGTATTATAAACATACATTTTTTTTTTCTAAAGAGTTTTAATGTGTTTCGTTTTCATATTGGCTTGAAGTCAACTAGCCGTGTGCTTTCATACAGCTAGCTTCTTCTGAGAACTCTCAGTATGTCGATAGTATTTGGCAGCCGCCAAAGTTGCTATATATAGTTATATATATATATTATTGTTGGCTATATGTATATATATATATATGTTACATATATATATATATATATATATATATATATATATAGAGTTATATATATATATATGCAGGCATATATATATGTTATATATATATATATATATATATATATATATATATATAAGTATATATATATAGTTATAGTATATAGTATATATATATATATATATATATATATATATATATAGTATATATATATATATATATATATATATATATATATGTTGTGGGAGAATTCAAGTGACGATGAATAATTATGGTCACTCTTTGACCTCCAGAAGAAAAAAAAAAAAGTAATTAGTATTAACAAAATTAATATAAAATAAGTTAGAACTGTGAGAAAATTAAAAAGAAATTATGCGATATCTACCTGAAGGAGATATTTAAAAGAGCCATCTAAGCTTTCTTGCTACTGGCAGGGTACAGGAAGAAGGGACCACCGGTTTGTTCCAAATGCTGACTGGGTTGTGTCCAAGTAAGAATAGATCACTTAGGCAGATTTATCAAGAAGGGAGAATGAAAAAGAAGTAAAAGATAGCTTTATTTACACATACATACTATCAAAAGTAGTAGAGTTAAAGTTAATGTTCATTCATCAGGTATCCGGGAACTAGGGGGATATCTTTACCTTAATAATTATAACCAGAATTATGTGAGGATGTTCCGGATACAATAATGTATCAACTTGGGAAACAAGCTCAGTTCAACAGGGTAATTTATTACGGGGGTAGCTTAGCAAACCCACTTTATAGTTCTATTTTTGTATATGTGAAGGTGTTCCTTATACAATAATGTAATGACTTGGGAAACGGTCACATATCAACAGTTAATTGATTATAACTAAATCACAATTGAAAGATCCCAAATTATACTAGATCTTGTCTAAGCTGACTGGGACGTCTTGCGATGTCTATAATGGAGACTCAAATAAGATTGGAAATTAAGAATGATTCCTGCGTTGTTGTCTATAATGAAGACTTAAAACAAGATGATTCTTGTGAGGTCTATAATGAAGACCTACAGTTAAGACTGAAGAATAAGATGGGTGTTGGCCAATCTGGGACCTCAAAATACGACCATAAAATAAGAATAGATCTTGTCTATGCTGACTGTGACGTCTTGACAGAAAATCAAGACCGGAAATAAAGACCCTGTAAATTGATTACAGGAATTAGTTGTGTTATTTAAACAAGCTTATTTAAGGTATTTTGGAATGATGTTCCTGGACCATTAATTAAATTACAAATATTGAAATAAAGATGATTAATCTTACCCCTTAACTGATAAGAAATCGTCTTCAGAGGGGGTCTTATTTCTAAGAATATCTCTTACGAGTCCACTGAACTCCGGTGGTCAAGAGAATCTTGGGGAAGTAATATAGTAAAGAAGGGAATGAAGTGAGTACTTTCAATAGAATTAAATATTTAATAGATGTGACTTAGAAGTTCAAAACATAATTACATACCTGGGAGAATTGGATCTTAATGTATAAGTGTTTCATATATTTGTAGGTACATCAGTGATTTATTAATCTCATTGATACTTTAGTATCTCATTGATACTTCTTTGGAAGTGCTATAATTAAGCTTTGATAAGCTTTTATGACTGTGTTATGGAAGTTATAATTAAAATTATAAATACATGGGGATGTCTACTGTAAGAAAGAAAAACTGATTTAGTAACCATCTAAAAACCACGAGAAAAATCTGAACATGAAAAAAATATATTTACTTAAGATGCAGTCACCTTAATAACAATGGGTTTCTTATTCCGGAAGGAATAAGTTTCCATGATGGTGTTTTTCACCATACTAACCACACCACTATATTCTACGTATTATTCAACTAAGTGAATTTTTACCTGGACTCCACAATTACCTCTACATATATATATATATATATATATATATATATAGTGTAGATATATATATATATGATATATATATAAAGAGTGAGTATACCTATATAATAATATATATATATATATATATATATATATATATATATATATATATATATATATATATATATATATATATATATATATATTATATATATATATATATAAGAAAGTTAAATAGATATATATGAAGAAGCTAGAAATATATATATATATGCTAAGGTTATAATATATATATATACCGTATTGGCTAAGTAAATACTTTATATGCGTATATATATATATATATTATGTTATAAGGTTATATATATATATATATATATATATATATATATATATATAGTATAAAGAGAGCACCAGTATATACATATTTAAGGAGCATATATAAGTGTTATAGCAGCAGCATATATATATATATATATATATATATATAGCATATATATATATATATATATATATATATGTTATAAATATATATATATATATATATATATAAGGTTCTTTCTTTCTTTCTTCTTTATTTCTTTCTTTTTTTCTTTCTCTTTTCTTTCTTTCTTTTTATCTTTCTTTTTCCCCAAGACTGGGGTAAGGTGCGTGTCATGCATCGGAAAGAAAAGCAGTAGGAATATGACGAAAGTCGAAAGAAAGCCCAGCTCTTACCGCCCTCTGTACCATCATCAATTAGTGAGAACCCTCGTCACAGCACAAGAGTCCACCCTAGAGTCTATGCGCAAGACCTCGACGGACCCCTCACTATGGTAAAATCGTCAATGTAAGGGTTCGTCCCTTGGCCCAGGTGGGCCCACAACCATACCCCCTCATAAAAACCCGCCATTCACTCCTGTTATGCACCTTTATTCTCGCCTCTGGCCAAACTCTTTCAGCATTTCTCTCCTTCTGCACATCTTCGTTCACCGGACCTTCAATCCACTTTCTCGGTCTCCCAGCCGGCTGGTTCCCAACACTGCCACTATACATCCGCTTAACCAACCGACTATCATTCATCCTTTCCACATGACCAAACCATCTCAACATACTTCATTTATTCTCATTTACCTCCTTTCTTCACACCACAACTTTCTAATATGTTCACCTCATTTTATCTAATTCCAATGTCCAGCATGCCCTCAAGATTTTCCATCTGAACACACTAAACTTTAGATCTTTTTCCAGGGAGCCTTTATTCCAGCACCATAGTCTAATCACTATACACAATGATGCAGGTGGGTGTAACAACATACCCTCATAAAAGACCCTAGCACGCACACTCAAGACTTATTCCATTTACATTCACCAACGCATTTAATTGCACCAGCAACCTTCCTGCCATCTTCACAACTTTCCTACCACACTCTGCATCATCCGTTCCCTTCATCCAACACATACCCTAAATATTTAAACTCAGACACTTTGTTCCAGCTGCTCACCATCTAACATAACTTCACACTGATTAGTGTCCTCACTCACAACCATAACCTTACTTATTTTCAAACCCCTCCTTTTACGCACCCTGCCAAATCTCTCTACCAATCCTTTTTCTAAACTCTCTTCAGATCTTCGCCACACAGAACCAAATCATCCGCATATAATAGGTAGGGCACTCTCCATTCATTCTATTCTCCATCATTCTTAACACCATTTCCTGCCATCCCCACCTCAAATTCTTCTTTCATAACCCCATCCATATACAAATCTGAATAACCAAGGAGACATAACACAACCCTGTGTCACTCCACTCCGATATTAATCCTAAACCAATCACCATTGACACCATTTATTTACACATCGCTTCGCTATCGTCATACATACTTTTGATTCCATTCAAAAGCTTACCACCAACACCATATATCACTAACACCTGCCATAAAGCTTCCCTTTTAACTCTATCATACGCCTGTTGCAAATCCATGAAACCCAAACATAATTTATTCTTCTTCTCCTCATTTTCTCAATCATTTGTTTTTAATGTAAAGATTTTGATCGACACATCCTCTACCACTCCTAAACGCACCTTTGTTCTTCACACCAATAAGTCCTTCAGTCACTTGACGCACTCCTTTTTAATCAAAATACCAGCATATAACTTCTATCCTCTCTACAACACTCAATAAACTTATTCCCCATAATTTCTACAGTTCTCCCCTTTTCTCCCTACCCTTATATAAGGGTACTATTACTGCTCTCTCCTCCTCCAACCCTCGGAACTATACCTCCATAAACGCTTTCTACACACTTCCAAAACCAATCAATCACCATCTCGCCTCCGTTCTTGATCATTTCACCAGTAATTTCATCTATACCTTGGTAGATTTACTATTCTTCAACTTCCTCACTCTTCCCATTACCTCCCTCCCCTTACTAATAACCTCATCCCCAAAATACCTATTCCTTCTTGCACCATCAAACCCAATATTTCACACACATACACACACACACATATATAAGTATATATACAGTGGTATATATATATATATATATATATATATATATATATATTGGTATAGCATATAGTATATATATATATATGCTATATATATATATATAGTATATATATATATAGGAGATATATATATATATATATATATATCTTCTTTCTTTCTCTTCACCTTCCTCTTGCCCCAAGATTGGGGTAAGGTGCTGTACAAGCATCGGAAAAGCAAAGCAATAGGAGAACATGACAAACGTCGAAAAGCCCAGCCTTACCGCCCTCTGTACCATTAATTAGTGAGAGCTCGTCACAGACAGAAGATCCACCCTAGAGCTATGGGACCGCGACGGACCCCTCACTATGGTAAATCGTCAATGTAAGGGTTCATCCCTTGGCCCAGGTGGGCCACAACCATGCCCCCATACAAAACCCCGCCATTCTCTCCTATCATGCACCTTCTTCTCGCTGCTGCCAAACTCACATTTCTCTTCCTTCAGACTTGCTTCGTTCACTGACTCAATCCACTTTCTTTCGGTCTCCCAGCCGGTCGGTTCCCAACACAGTCTCCACTATACACCATATATCGGCTTAACCAACCGACTTTCATTCATCCTTTCCACATGACCAAAACTTATCTCACATAATTTCATTTATTCTCTCGTTTACCCCCTTTCTTCACACCACACCACTCTCTAATACGTTCATTCCTCACTTTATTAATTCTTTTCACACCTAGCATGCCCCTAAGATTGTCCATCTGAACACATTGAACTTTAGATCTATACTCTTATTCCGACCATAGTCTCACTACCATACAATAACACAGGTAACAACATACCCTCATGTAAGACTCTAGCGCACTCAAGACTTAAACCCTTTAAGATTCACCAACGATTTAATTGCACCAGCCACCTTCCTTGCCTATCTCTCACAACTTTCCTACTACACTCTGCATCATCCGTTCCCCTCGTCCAACACATAACCTAAATATTTAAACTCAGACACTTATATATATATATATATATATATATATATATATATATATATATATATATATATATATATATATATATATATATATATATATATATATATATATATATATATATATATATATATATATATATATATATATAGGTACTTAAAGGAAGAAGAACTTTTAAATCATTTGCCTGAAGATCAGTATAAAGCAGTTATATCTACGTTTGATAAGGTATGTAAAATATGTACATATTTTTCAATGGCAACTTTTTGTTTGTTTTTACCATTCTATCTTTTAAGTTTCGAACATTTATATGTTTCTTCTTTAATTTTTCTTTCATTTAAGAATTTACTGTTTTGCTTGTACAATATTTTATTAATATGCTGCTTTTTCCTGAAATTTGTGAAGGTCTCTATACTGATACACTTTTTGTTTCTAGCTGACTCTTGTTGATTTTTGCCTATTTCCAACCACTTCAATAGACTTTTATTTACCTTCGCTAGAAAGGAAGGTAACACGTAATCACATAGTTGTTCATGAAAATTGCTAGCAACATTTCGTATCACCTCGTTAATTCCGTTTTGGTATGGCTTTTATCAGAAATTCTAATTTGAGATATCCCTATCAAAATTATTAATGCCTAAGCACTAAGGGATTTGGAACTTAGAAAATGAAAGACTGTTCCAGATATTTCAAGTCTTGTATGCGAAAAAATTAAAGACCTGGATTAATTCTAGAAGCTACAGAAGAGAATGTTAAATACATAAAGACGTATCTCACGAACCGTCCTCATTTAAACTTTATTCATATTAATATCGTATTTCAGTTTTCTTTATTTCTTTGTCTTTCTTTTAATAACTGTTTAAATTGTTTCTGTTATGTTGCATTATTTTATTTATTATTTATTTATTTATTTTTTTTTTTGTTGTATTTTTTACAGATAAAATGGTTAATACAAGATGAAATAGTTTCTTCATTACTGCATTGCTACCCAACCACGGAAGAAATGCTTCACCTTGTAGCCTCTCACGTGTCTGAATCTGTACCAAGTCCTGTTTGTTATTCAGAAAGTGTCCCTTTAAATTTCGTTTTTGGAATGGAACAAAGTATGAATAAGTTTATGGAGGTAAGATGAGTTGTTTTTGTAGGAAAGAATAACTCAAAACATTATAATAGCATAAAATTTGTAGTTATGCTTATGACTCATTTTTATTTTTACGTTTCTTATAGAAATTTTGCCTGCTTTTTTTTAATTAATATTACGAAGGTTTTGTTTGAAATATTTTAAACTGTTCTATTATATATTAAGACCTATATGAGTGCTTAAAACGCGGCTTTCGAAGCGCCTCGCTAAACGCCGGTTGAATAGGTCAATAGGAGAAAGATCAGAGGTCAGCTACTCCAAAGCCACCATCCTTTCATGCGTTAATTATTGCTGTTGAGTGGGACAACTTCCAAAATGGAATGAGTAACGAAGAATGGAGTCATCGGCATCAGATTGAATATGAGACGAAGTGATAGATAGGTCATTTTTGAAAAGTAAAAAAAAAAGTGTTGGGGATAGAACAGTGACTTGAGGAACACCACTATCAATAGATTTAAAGGATGAACGATGGCCGTATGCAACAGCTGCTATAGAACGACCGGAAAAGAAATCGGAAAAATTTATGTACCGTTAGAGGGAAGTTTAGAAATCAAAGCTTTGTGCCAGACTTTATCGAATGCTTTCGATATGTCTAACGGCACCACAGCAAAAGATTTGACAAAATGCCGAATAGCAGAGGGCCAAGAATCAGAAAGAAGAGAAAGAAGATCACCTGTAGAAGGTTTCTTACAAAAGTCATACTGGTTATCAGAGATTAGATTAGAAGAATTGAGATGTTTCCAGATCTTCCTCTTGAGGATAGATTAGAAACTTTAATTAAAAAGAACGGAGGTTAGAGTGATGGGACGATAGTTAGAGGGTTGTGAGGGCTCCCCTCTTTTATGACACAGGTAGAATGAGAGCACATTTCCAGCATGAAGGGAAGGGCGTAGTGGAAAGACAGAAACAAAACAGTTTACCAATGCAAGAAGCAAGCTCAGAATCACATGTTTTAAGAACCGTAGGAGGAATGCCATCAGGTCCACCCTACCAATCCTTTTAAACTCTCTACAGATTCACCACACAAAACCAAATCATCTGCATACAATAAGCATGGCATCCTCCACTGTCTTCCTTTTTCCATCATTCTAACACCTTTCCCTGCCACCCCTACCTCTATTTCTTTCATAACCCCATCCATATACAAATTAAATAACCAAGGAGACATAACCCGTCCCTGCCTCACTTCCCTATTAATATTAAACCAATCACTTTCGACTCCATTTATTCTTACACACGCTTCACTATCGTCATACATACTTTTGATTCCATTCAGAAGCCTACCACCAACACCATATATCACTAACACCTGCCACAGAGCTTCCCTATTAATCCTGTCATACACCTGTTGCAAATCCATAAAACCTAAATACAATTTATTTTTCTTCTCTCATTTTTTTCAATCA